>PITA01001946.1:0-166686 GCA_004023965.1 Spilogale gracilis | reverse complement strand
CAACTGCCTTCAGCTCAGGTCATGATCAAGGAGACCCGGGATCGAGCCCCACATCGGGCTCCCTGCTCCGCGGGAAGCCTGCTTCTCCGTCTCTCACTCCCCCTGCTTGCGTTCCCTCTCTGGCTGTGTTTCTCTTTGTCAAATAAATAAAATCCTTAAAAAAAAATAGTTTTGAAAAGGTCTTGATTCACTGTGCATGTATACATTCAATGTTCTATTCATATCCTTTATTTTACTACTTCTCAGAAAGAATAGTGACTTAAGATTGTACATGTTTTCTGAACTCATGTGTGCATCCAAACAGTCAAGAGTAATCAAGGTGAAGGTGAAGTTCAAACCCCTTAGCCCACAGACACATTGTTCATCTTTGATAGGAAGCATCACACTTGCTCTATTACTAGAGACTCTGGGGAAAGAGAATAAAGGTTAACATGTTGGCCGACTTGTCAAGTAGTTCCTGGAACAAAGAAAGGGGGAAAAACAATCACCAGCTCTTTTTTTTTTTTTTTCTATGGCATTTTATACTACTCTAATTTAATGTAACTATTTGAAAAATTAGCTAACATATATTATTTTCTCATCTAGCTAAGGAGCATAGGATATATGGTACAGGTAGGTAAAAACCAAATGTAAAAATTGCTGAGTTTTTGAATTTTTTAAATGAGATAATTATATCTTAATACCTTTAATATTAGAAATTATAGGACATTTGAAGTGTAAAATGCATTTTGCTTAATGCTTTTATTGTGAATCTGTACTATCTTTCTGGATTTTATTGTGATGGAGTTATTTTTATTGGACATAGTTGCCCAGAAGTCCTAGGTAAAGAGTAACATTCCCTCTGGTTTCTATTTTATTTGGCTATGACTATCTTCAGCCTTTTTAACTGTTTCCATGATGCTGTCATTCTTCTTCTATATTAATTAACCCCTAATGGAAATGACTGATAGAGGAAAATATATATACCCTGTATTCCATCACTGGCCTGAGAACTGTTTACTATTACACACCAAGGTGGATAAAAACCAAAGCTCTCAGAGTTACAGAGCTGCTTTCACTTTTAGAACAAGTCAGGCTTACTTATGAGACAAAAATGATTTTTTCTCCTTAGTATTTTAGCAATGTTCTAGCAATGTTCCCTTGAATACCTTCTCTCAATTTCCAGAGCTATCAAAAATTAAATTTTATATTAGGATAATTTATGAAAGTAGCAATTCGAGATTTCTTTTTTTTTCACTATTGGTATTTTTCTATTCCTTTTTGAAGGAAGTAATTAAGATCAGTTCTGAGTTTTAGTTCATTACATAATGTCAGAAGAAATAAGGGTAGCATTTATTGACCTATGTATTTTAGGATAAAAAAATCAGAAATTTTCAAGTACCTGGAAACAATTTTCACTCAATGGTTTTTTGTTGTTGTTGAGGAAAATGCCAAATAAATAGAACCACCCTAAGTGGTTTGATATTTCTAAAGACTAAGATGTTTGATGGTCTGCTTTGTTTCTGCATTTGGCAGAAGATACAGTATATTCCCAGAAGCATCTATTTTATGGTATGTAGAATGTTTATGGTATGGAGAATGGATCTCTATAGGAGACTTACCCCACAGTTCTTGAAAGATATCAGTGGATTATTACACAGAGACAATGTAGAGTCATAGAATGAGTATTGGTAATGACAGTATCAATGGAATTGACAAAAATTATGGCCCCTCCCAGTTTTCTAGCTCCTTATAAACGCCCATGGACATACATTGGAAACTTTATAAACAGCTGAAGGTATATATATAATCAGTCACCAACTGTGGAGACTAGAAGACGACAAAATTAAGAGAAATAAATTACATATATATGTGTGTATATATATCATGCTTATGCTCTATAAAACATTTGCTCAATAATGATTTAGAAGGCGCAACAAAAATGTGATCTCACTGATGCAGTCTTTTTTCTCTTTATAGCAGGATGCAAATTTTTTCTTCATCTAAATGTGGCAGAGTTCATCTGTATTTTTCTTTCTTTCTTTCTTTCTTTCTTTCTTTCTTTCTTTCTTTCTTTCTTTCTTTCTTTCTTTTTCTTTCTTTCTTTCTTTTCTTTTCTTTCTTTCTTCTTTTCTTTCTTTCTTCTTTTCTTTCTTTCTCCTTTCTTTCTTTCTTTCTTTCCTTTTTTTTCTGAATATAGGTTCACAATGTTACACTACTTTCAGGTATACAACTTGCTAATTTGGCAAGTTTGTGCATTATGCTATGTTCACAAGTACAGCTACCATCTGTTCCATTACACTGCTATCACAATATCATTGACTGTGTTCCTTATGCTCTGATTTGTATTCCATGACTTACTCATTCTATAACTAAAGGCTTATCTCTCTCTCTCCCCTTCACCCATTTTGGCCAACTCCCCACCCCTCTGACAACCTCTCTCTTCTGACAACCGTTAGTTTTTCCCTCTGTATTTATAATTCTGATTCCACTTTTTACTTGTTTATTCATTTTTTTTATGATTCTATTTAAGAGTAGAAACATAAGATATTTGTCTTTCTCAGTCTGACTCATTTCGCCTAACCTAATACCATCTAGGTCTAGTCTTGTCTCAAATAGCATGATTCCATCTTACTTTATGGCTCTCTAATGTTCCCCTATGTATATACACCACATTTTTCTTATCCATTCATCTACTGATGGATATTTAGTTAATTCCATGCCTTGGCTATTGTAAATGATACTGCAATAAAAATAAGAATGCATATATATTTTTGAGTTAGTATTTTTGTTTTCCCTGGATAAATGCCTAATAGCAGAATTATTGGAATTTATGATATTTCTATTTTTAAATTTTTGAAGACTACCATAATTTTTTCCACACTGGCTGCACCAATTTTCATTCCCACCAAGAGGGCACAAGAATTCCTTTTCTCCACATCCTTGACAGCACTTGTTATTTTTTATCTTCTTGATTTTAGCCATTCTGAGAGACATAAAGTTATATTTCATTGTATTTTTGCTTTGCTTTTCCTTGATAATGAGTGATGTTGAACATCTTTTTGCTTTTGTGGGTCAACGGTGTTTCCTTGGAAAATGTCTATTCATGTCCTCTGACCATATTTTTAATCACATTGCTCTTTTGGTGTTGAGTTGTATGAGTTCTTTATATATTTTGGATATTAACACCTTATCAAATATAAAATTTGCAAATATCTCCTCCCATTCAGTACTTGTCTTTTTGTTTTGTTGATGGTTACTTTTGCTGTACAAAAACTTTTTATTTTGATGCAATTCCAATAGTTGAGTTTTTTGTCATATTGACTTAGGATGTATACCTAGAAAATTATTGCTATGATTAATGTCAGAGAAATTACTGCCTATGTTTCCTTATAGAATTTATTTGTTTCAGGGCACCTGGGTGGCTCAGTTGGTTAAGCAACTGCCTTCGGCTCAGGTCATGATCCCTGGAGACCTGGGATTGAGTCCCACATCAGGCTCCCTGCTTGGCAGGAAGCCTGCTTCTCCCTCTCTCACTCCCCCTGCTTGTGTTCCCTCTCTGGCTGTGTTTCCTTCTGTCAAATAAATTTAAAAAATCTTAAAAAAAATTATTTGTTTCAGGTGTCAAGTTTAGATATTTAATCCACTTTAAGTTTATTTTTATGTATTGCAAATAGTCCATTTTCATTCTTTTACATGTAGCTGTCCAGTTTTTCTAGCACCATATACTGAAAAGACTGTGTTTTCCCTGTATTATAATTTTGATTTCTTTGTTATAGATTAATTGACCTTATCTATATGGGTTTATTTCTCAGATTTCCATCCTCTTCTATGGATATATGTGCCTATTTTTGTCCCAGTGTAATAATCTTTTGATTACTACAGATTAATAGAACCTGAAATCTGGAACTGTGATATCTCCAACTTTGTTCTTCTTTCTCAGGATTGGTTTGGTGAAATCTTTAGAATCATTCAATGCATAGTTGATGTCATCTGTGAATAATGACAATTTAACTTCTTTACTAATAAGGAAGTCTTTTACTTATTTTTCTTGACTGATTGCTGTGACTATTCCTTCTAGTGCTATGTTGAGTAAAAGAGGTGTCTTCTTCCTTGTCTTGTTCCTGAACTTAGAGAGAAAATTCTCAGTTTTTCACCATTGAACATGATGTTAGCTGTGGGTTTTTCGTATATGATCTTTATTATTTTGAGGTATATTCCTTCTAAACCCATTTTATTGAATTTTTATTAGAAATGGATGTTGAATCTTTTTAAATACTTTTCTTGAATAATCATATTATTTTTTTATTCATTTGTTGATGTGGTTTATCACATTGACGTGCAAATATTAAACCATCCTTGCATCTCGAGAATAAATCCCACCAGATTGTGGTGAGTGGCCTCATAATGTATTACTGTTTGTGATTTGTTAATATTTTCTTGAGGACTTTGCATTTGTGTTCATCAGGGTTATTGCCCTGTAGTTTTCTTTATTTTTTAAAAAAGATTTTATTGGGGCACCTGGGTGGCTCAGTTGGTTAGGCAGCTGCTTTTGGCTCAGGTCATGATCCTGGAGACCCGGGATCGAGTCCCACATGGGGATTCCTGCTCGGCGGGATATCTCTAAGATAACTATGTCTTAGAGATTTTTGGACCCTGGTTTTTCCATGTTCATTTGTTTTTATTTTATTTAAAGATTTTATTTACTTATTTGAGAGAGAGAGAGCAGGAGTGGGAAAAGATAAGCAGACACCTACCTGAGCAGAGAGGATGACATGGGGCTCAATCCCAGGACCCTGAGATCATGACCTGAGCTGAAGACAGGAGCTTAACCATCTGAGACACCCAGTCATCCCCACACTTTTTAAAAATTAATTTCCTTTTCATTTGCTTCATTGACCTATTTGTTGTTTAATATGCTGTTTTGTTTCCACATTTGTGTTATTTTTCCAGTTGTGTGTATGTGTGTGTGTGTGTGTACTTGTGTGTGTGTCTGTTTCTAGTTTCATATTGTTGTGGTCAGAAAATATGCATGGTATGATTTCAGTCTTCTTAAATTTATGGAAGATTATTTTATGGCCTATATGTAATCTATTCTGTAGCATATTCCATATGCACTTGAAAAGAATGTGTGTTCTGTTGTTTTAGGATGAATGTTTCATAAAAATATCTATTATATCCATCTAATCCAAAGTGTCATTCAAAGACATTATTTTCTTGTTGATTTTCTGTTTTGATGACCTATCCATTGATGTGAGGTGCTAAAGTCCTCTACTATGGCATTACTAACATCAATATCTTTATTTATGTCTACTAATATATGCTTTATATATTAATGTGCTGCAGTGTTGGGCGTATAAATATTTACAATTATATCCTCTTGTTGGATTGATCCCTTTATCATTATGCAATACCCTTCTTTGTCACTTGTTAGAAGTCTATGTTTTCGAAGTCTCTTTTGTTTAATATAAGTACTATGGCTTTTTTTTCACTTCCACTTACATGGTTAACATTTTCTATCCCTTTACTTTCATTCTTTATGCATCTTTAGGTCTGAGGTGAGTCTTTTATAGGCAACATATAGAAGGGTCTTGGTTTTATTTGGGGGATTGGTGTTCTTGTTTGTCTTGTTCATTTGACCATTCTATGTCTTTTGATTGGAGCATTTGAGCCATTCACATTTAAAGTAATCACTGATAGGTATGCACTTACTGCCATTTTAAAAATTTATTTTTTTGTTTTTCTTATAGTTTTATTGTTTCTTCTTCTCTTATTCTTTGTGATTGATGAATATCTATTGTTTTGTTTGATTTTCTTTCCTTTTATTTTTTATGTATCTATCAAGGTTTTTGGTTTGTGGTGACTCTGAGGTTTATAAAAAGCATCTTAAGTAAATAGCAGTCCATATTAATTTGGTGGTTATTTAAACTCAAATAATTATTTTTAAAAATATTTTATTTGTTTATTTGACAGAGAGAGACACAGTGAGAGAAGGAACACAAGAGTGAGAGTGGGATTGGGAGAAGCAGTCTCCCGACTGAGCAGGGAGTACAATGTGTGGCTCAATCCCAGGACCCTGGGATCATGACCTGAACTGAAGGTAGACGCTTAACTGAGCCACACAGGTGCCCCAAACTCAAATGATATTCTAAAAAATATATTTTTTCTTTTACCCTTTATATTCATTTTTACTCTGTTCTCCACATTACATTTATACATTATCATATTCTACATTTTTTACTTTATTTTAATTTTCTCAGTGGTCCAAGGTTCATTGTGTATGCCCCATACCCAGTGCTTCATAAAATGTGTGCACTCAATACCCACCACCAGGCTCACCCAAGCTCCCACCCCTGCCCCTCCAAGACCCTCAGTTTGTTTTTGAGTCCAAAGTATCTTATGTCCCATCTCCCTCCTTGATTTACTCCATTTCCCATTTCCTTTCTTTCTCCTACTGTTCTCTATATTACTCCTTATGCTCCATAAGTAAGTGAAACCATATGATACTTGACTTTCTCTGCTTGGCTCATTTAACTCAGCATAATCTCCTCCAATCCAGTCCATGTTGCTACAAAAGTTGGGTATTCATCCTTTCTGATGGAGGCATAATATTCCATTGTATATATGGAGCATATCTTCTTTATCCATTCATCTGTTGAAGGGCACCTTGGCTCTTTGCAGAGTTTGGTGATTGTGGCCTTTGCTGCTATGAACATTGGAATACATATGGGTTGTCATTTCACTACATCTGTATCTTTGGGGCAAATACCCAGTAGTGCAATTGCAGGGTCATATTGTAGCTCTATTTGTAAGTTTTTAAGGAATCTCACATGGTTTTCCAAAGCAGCTGCACCAACTTGCATTCCCACCAACAGTGTAAGATATTTCCCTTTTCTCCACAGCCTCTCCAGCATGTGTTGTTTCCTGTCCTGTTAATCTTGGCCATTATGACTGGTGTAAGGTAGTATCTCAATGTGGTTTTGATTTGAATTTCCCTGATAGCTCGTGGTAATGAACATTTTTTCATGTGTCTTGTATATCTTCTATGGAGAAGTGCCTCTTAATGTCTCCTGCCTATTTTTTGATGTGATCGTCTTCTTTTTGGGTATTGAGTTTGAGGAGTTCTTTATAGATCTTGGATATCAGCCCTTTGTCTGTAGTGTCATTTGCAAATATCCTCTCACATTCTGTGGGTTGCCTCTTCTCTTTGTTGATGTTCCCTTTGCTCTGCAGAAGATTTTTATTTTCATGAGGTCCCAAAAGTTCATTTTCCCTTTTGTTTTCTCTGCCTTTGGAGATGGGTTTTAAAAGAAGTTGCTGTGGCCAATGTTGAAGAGGTTCCTGCCTATGTTCTCCTATATGATTTTGATATATTCTTGTCTCATGTTGAGGTCTTTCATCCATTTCAAGTTTATATTTGTGTGTGGTGTAAGAGAATGGTCTAGTTTCATTCTTCTATATGTAGCTGTCCAATTTTCCCAGCACCATTTATTGAAAAGATTGTAATTTTTCCACTGTATATTTTCCCCTGCTTTATTGAAGATGGTTTGACCATAGAGTTGTGGGTCCATATCTGGACTCTCTACTCTGTTCCATTGGTCTATGTGTCTGTTTTGTGCCAATACCATACTGTCTTGGTGATCATAGCTTTGTAATAAAGCTTGAAATCAGGTAATGTGATGTCTCCTGCTTTATTTTTCTTTTTCAGCATTTCCTTGGCAATTCTGGATCTGTTGTGGTTCCATATGAATTTTAGGATTGTTTGTTCCAGCGTATTGAAAAATGTTCGTGGAATTTTGATTGGCATGGCATTGAAACTATAGATTGCTCTGGGCAGTATAGACATTTGAACAAATTTTATTCTTCCAATCCATGAGCATGGAATGCTCTTCCATATTTTTGTGTCTTCTTCCATTTCTTTCATGAGGGCTCTGTAGTTCCTCAAGTACAGTTCCTTAACTTCTTCAGTTAGGTTTATTCCTAGGTATCTTATGGTTTTTGGTGCTATAGTAAATGGAACCATTTCTCTGATTTCCCTTTCTATATATATATATTTTCTATATATATATTTCATTGTTAGTGTATAAGAACACAACTGATTTCTGTGCATTGATTTTGTATCCTGCCACATTACTGAATTGTTGGATGTGTTCTAGTAGTTTGGGAGTAGAGTCTTCTGGTTTTCCATATAGAGTATCATGTCATCTGTGAAGAGAGAGAGTTTGACTTCTTCTTTGCCAATTTGAATACCTTTTTTTTTTTTCTTTTTGCTGTCTGATTGCTGCTGCTAGAATGTCTAACTGTGTTGAACAATAGTGATGAAAGAGGGCATCCTTGTCTTGTTCCTGATCTCAGTGGGAAGGCTGTCAGTTTTTCCCCATTGAAAATGATATTCACTGTGGGTTTTTGTAGATTGATTTTATGAAGTTGATGAATGTTCCCTCTATCCCTATACTTTGATGAATTTTAATCAGGAACATATGCTGTATTTTGTCAAATGCTTTTTCTGCATCAACTGAGAGGACGTGGGGTTCTTTTCTCTTCTCTTATTGATTTGTTCTGTCATGTTGATTGATTTGTGAATGCTGAACCACACCTGCATCCCAGGGATAAATCCCACCTGGTCTGGTGGATAAGCTTTTTAATGTACTGTTAGATCCTATTAGCAAGGATCTTGTTAAGAATCTTGACAGCCATATTCATCAGGGATATTGGTCTGAAGTTCTCCTTTTTGATGGGGTCTTTGTCTAGTTTGGGGATTAAAGTAATGCTGGCTTCATAGAGAGTCTGGAAGTTTTCCTTTTTTTTTTTTTTTTTTACTTATTTATTTATTTATTTATTTATTTTTTCTGAAACAGCTTCAGGAGAATATGTATTATTTCTTCTTTGAATGTTTGGTAGAATTCCCCAGGGAATCAGTCAGATCTTTGGATCTTGTTTTTTGGGAGGTTTTTGATCCCTGTTTCAATCTTGTTACTAGATATTGGTCTATTCAGATTGTCAATTTATTCTTGTTTCAATCTTGGAAGTTTATAGGTTTCCAGGAATGCATCCTTATCTTCTAGGTTGTTCAACTTATTGACATAAAGCTGCTGATAGTAATTTCTAATGATTGTTTCTATTTCCTTGGTGTTAGTTGTGATCTCTTCCCTTTCATTTAATTTTATTAATTTAGGTCTTCTCCCTTTTCTTTTGGGTTAATTTGGCTAATGGTTTATCAATCTTATTAATTCTTACACAGAACCAGCTTCTAGTTCCATTGATGTGTTCTACTGTATCTCTAGTTTCTAATTTGTTGATCTCTGCTCTAATCTTATTTCTCTTCTTGTGTGTGGGGTTGGCTTAACTTGTTGATTTTCCAGTTCTTTAAGGTGTATCAAGAGTTGGTATATTCAGAATTTTTCTTTTTTTTTACTTTTCTTCTCTTCTTCTTCTTCTTCTTCTTCTTCTTCTTCTTCTTCTTCTTCTTTTATTGAGTGTTGGATGGCTTTTATTTCCTCCTTAGGACTGCCTTTGCTGTATCCCATTGGTCTTGGATTGATGTATCTTCATTCTCATTGGTTTCCCTGAAATGTTTAAGTTTTTTTTTTTTGATTTCCTGGTTGATCCAAAGATTCTTGAGCAGGATAGTCTTTAGCCTCCAAGTGTTTGAATTTCTTCTGAATTTTTTCTTATGGTTGAGTTCCATATTATATATTTTTTATTAATATTTTTCTCATTTATAATTATGGCCATTTATTTAAAGAAGTCCCTTTAACATTTCTTGCAAGCCTTGTTATTTGTGATAAAGTCTTATTTTTTGTTTGGGAAATTCATTAACTCTCATTCAAACCCAGATGATAACCTTGCTGGGTGAAGTATTCTTGGTTGTAGGATTTTTCCTTGAATAAACCATGCTACTCTCTCTGACCTGCAAAGTTTGTGTTAAAAATCAATTGACTAACTGGCCCTCTGTGGAAAATATTTGCTAATTCCTTGTCTAAATCAGTGATTTTGAAACACTGGCTGAAAATTAGAATCACCTAGGAAACATTTAAAAATACTGATGCCCAAGGGCCCATCCCAGACCAATTCAGTGTCAGACCTTGGTGCTCTCTGTTGGGGCCTGGGTGTAAGATTTTTTTTTTTTTTTTAAGTTACTAGGAGATTCTAGTATGAGCAGCTGAGGTTGAAAGCCACTAAACTAAGAGTGTTTGAAAATAATTGAATTGGGGTTCCTTGGAGCTCAGTCAGTTGAGCACTGATTCTTGTTCGTGGGTCATGGGATTGAGCACTGCCTGTGTTGGTTGGTTTCACTATCACAGTCTGCTGGAGATTCTCTCTCCCTTTGCTCCTCCCCTGTTTGTGGATGCACTCTATCTCTAAAATAAATAAATCTTAAAAAAAAAAAATCAATTGACAGTCTTTTAAGTGTTCCCTTGTAGATAACTTTTTGTTTCTCCCCTGTTGCTTTTAGGATTTGTTCTTTGATCTCTAACCTCTGACATTTTACTTATTATGTGCTGTGGTGTTGCTCTCCTTGGGTTCATCTTGTTGGAATTCTCTGCACTTCTTGGACTTGGATATCTATTTCCTTCCATAGGTTAGGGAAGTTGTCAGTTATTATTTCTTTAATATGTTTTCTACATCTTTTTCTCCTTCCTCTTCTGTACGACCCTCATAATATGAGAGTTTGCTTGATGTTGTCGAAGAGATCTCTTAATCTACTCTCATTTAAAAATAGATATATATTTTTTTCTCTTTTTACTGTTCAGCCTATGTGCTTTCCATTACCCTGTCTTCCAGATCACTGATACATTCTCTATCCTCTAATCTATTGTTGATTTCCTCATGTGTGTGTGTGTGTATGTGTTTTATTTCAGTTACTGTATTCTTCAGCTCTGAGAGTTCTTTTTAATCTTTGAAGGGCCAGAAGGTCTCACTGAATTCTTCCATTGTGCTCTCTAGCCCAGTGAGTATCTTTATGATCATTACTTTAATTTCTTTATCAGGCATATTGCTTATCTCTGTTTCTTTCTCTTTTTTTTAATGATTTTTTTTTTCTTTCTTGGAACATGTTCTTCTGCCTCCTCATTTTGCTTGACTTTCTGTGTTTCTATTGATTAAGTGAATGGCTACATCTCCTAAAGTTGAGGAAATGATCTTGTGTATGGTGACACCTATGCCAGTTTTATATGTTCGGTGACTTATTGGCTGATTGGAGCTGTGGCTGTATATGCTAGTTACTGTTATAAATCATGGATTTTTACAGAGAGAATAAATAATAATAATATAAAAATAGGAAAAAAAGAGAAAGAACAACAAAAAAAGAAGAAAGAACAAAACCAAAAAGAATAAAAAAAGAAAAGAAGAGGGTGCCTGGGAGGCTCAGTGGGTTAAAGCCTCTGCCTTCAGCTCAAGTCATGATCTCAGGGTCCTGGGATCCAGGCCCGCATCGGGCTCTCTGCTCAGCAGGGAGCCTGCTTCCTCCTCTCTCTCTTTCTGCCTGCCTCTCTGCTTACTTGTGATCTCTGTGTCAAATAAATAAATAAAATATTTAAAAAGTAAAAAGAAAAGAAAAAAAAATTTAAAAAGTAAACAAAAAATAAAATTAAACAGTAACAATTAAAGTGAAAAAATCCATAAAACTGTAGCTTATTTTCTGTGCCTTAGGGCCACAGGGTGACCAGTTTGGGCTTATGGACTCTGGGCTCACTGAGGTCACAAGTTCACTATAAGCTGGACTCTGCTGCAATATGGACTTTTTTAAAAATATTTATTTGTTTATTGATTTATTTGAGAGAGAGAGAATGAGAGACAGAGCATGAATGGAGGGGGAGTGGCAGAGTGAGAAGGAAAAGCAGATGCCCTATTAAGCAGGGAAACCAATGAGAGGTTCAATCCCAGGACCCTGGATTATGAACTGAGTCAAAGGCAGATGCCTAACTGACTGAGCCACCCAGGTGCACCCCAGTCTAGATTTTCAAGGTCGAGGAGAGAATGTTCCTGCAATTCTTTGTCATTTTTCCACTGTGGCTTTTTTTTTTCTGTGTTCCCACATGACCAAGACTGATCTGGGCTTTAGGACCCCTGGATTGCTGAGGTTGCAAACTTCCTGTGATGACCAAACCTATCAATTATGGAGCCAAGAATAAGGCAACAGGACTATTTAATTATGGTGTCTGAATCTGTCCCTTATGGTGGTCAAATCCTTCTCTAATATTCCCTTGTGGTGGAGGAAGAGACTGTATTCCTACAGATCCCTAGGCCCTCTAAACTGTGGCTTTTCTTCTGTAACTAGCACATCGAAAGGTGGTATGGATTTCTGGACCTGGGTTCACTGAAGTCACAAGCCCAGAGACTACTGGATCTTCCTGTCAGGGTCTGAACGTTGCTCTGGTCCAGGCTTCCAAGATGGGGTGGAGACATAAACCATGTCTCTTTCCAGTCCTTCTGACCTGAAGAGCTTTCCCTCAGATCCTTTAGTGTTCAGGAAAGTTCTAGTGTTGTCTCCTTTATATACTAGTTGCTCTCTTAGGCCATGTTTTTTTCTTTTTTTCTCTGTCCAAGGACAGAGAAATCCATTCCCACTACCTCAGTACTATCCCTCCCTACTCTGTGTTCAGTACCGGGGGGTGGAGTTTCCCTTTTTTGCTGTCTCTCCATCTCTCTTGCTGTTATCTAACCATTGTTTCTATCTTTGATTGTTCAGGAGCTGTTGATTCAGCCCTCAATTCTGCTTTGGGAGGAATTACTCTATTAATAGGTGTAGTTTGGGGCATTCTGTGGAGGAAGTGAGTTCAGAGTCTTCCTACATGACTATCTTGAAATGGAAGGCTGAAAAGAATAATCATCTGTACTTTAATCACTCTCATTCTTGGAACTGTCTTCAGCATTTCTTTTTTCTTCAATACTCTGCATATTGTTCATAGGTAAGTCTTATTGCCTTTTCCTTTAAAATATATCTGAACATCAACAATTTATTTCCAACTTTATTTCTACCTAAATAGTCAAATTACTGTCATATTCAAACTCTTCTCTTGTAATTTTATTTTCACTGGATTTTTTCTCTCTCATTGTGTCTTTGTAGTCTTTTTTCTACTGAAAAATCATAAGTATCCTTCTTTAATATGTTGGTTCATCAGTTCCTTAGGTCTTAGAGAGAGGATTTTATACAACAACAATAATAATAGCACCAAAGACTAATTTTTGTATAGCTCTTATTATTTTCCAGGTATTATTCTAATTTATATGAGTGTATGTGTGCATGTACATATGTCACAGTGTGTGTATTAATGTTTCACATATGTGTATAGATGTATACATATATACATATGTTTCATACATTTATAAATAAACATATATGTAGGTATGTATATGTGTGAGTACATATATACATACATACATACTTTCTAGTGTTCCATAAATATGTATTGTCTTATTGATAACTTTCTACCTTTTATTAGTATCTTCTTAGTGCATAACCAATCTCCTTACTCTAGGTCTACTTTTGGGTAAGTTTATTTGTGAATTATTTTGCCTTTTGTAGTTATTGTTTTGTTTTGTTCTTGTGCTTTTTAATATCACCTACTCTCTTTCATATGTCTATGGGTAGAAGGCTTTGTTAAACACTGATGGTGACATTCTTACTTTAAGTAGCTTGAGAATATTTTTATTACTTAGAAGAAATAATAAAGATACACTTACATTAAAATCAAATTATTTTATTTTTAGCAGTGTGATTATTAAATATCCTCTCACTTCTCCGAGTGTGGGTTTCTTTTTTTTTTATTTATTTTTTTTTTATTTTTATTTATTTATTTTTTTTTTTTTAAAGATTTTATTTATTTATTTGACAGAGAGAAACAACAGCGAGAGAGGGAACACAAGCAGGGGGAGTGAGAGAGGGAGAAGCAGGCTTCCTGCAGAGCGGGGAGCCCGATGTGGGGCTCGATCCTGGGTCTCCAGGATCATGACCCGAGCTGAAGGCAGTCGCTTAACCAACTGAGCCACCCAGCCGCCCCAGTCTTTTTTTTTTTATTTTTAAAGATTATATTTATTTGACAGAGAGAAACACAGCCAGAGAGGGAACACAAGCAGGGGGAATGAGAGAGGGACAAGCAGGCTTCCCGCTCGAGCAGGGAGCCCGATGTGGGACTCGATCCCAGGTCTCCGGGATCATGACCGGAGCCGAAGGCAGTCGCTTAACCAACTGAGCCACCCAGACGCCCCTGAGTGTGGGCTTCTATTTATCTCTTAGAGTTAATGAATTTAAATTAATACTATCTAATATGCACTAGGCAGTCATGGATAGTTGTCAGACAACTTGAGGAAGGATAAATGAATAATGAAGAATAATATAGAGTATTTCAGAAAATTTTAGAGTATAAAAGACACAGAAGGAGTTTTGCAATATATAGTAATTAAAACATAAATAATTTAATCTCTGGTAACAGCTGATATGGAAAACTTGATTCCATTAGGATATTTCTTATTACATAATTTTCACCTTTCCATAAAGGGCTCTCTACTCTACTCTAATGTTCTTGCTCTTTTAATTCAGTGCTATTTTAATTCAGAATTAGTTTAATTTTTCTCTTCATCACCTCTTTGTCACTTCCCATTTCCATAAATGGGAAGATAATGGGACATATTTACAAGTTTGGATCAATATACTAAAGTAGCAATGCTTACTTACTCTGGACCCTTGGTGTGGTCAGACTTAACAAACTTTTCACTGTATCTTTAGATAAGCAGCCCAACTCCTTCATCAGTGACCAGAGGGAATACAAGATTGATAGAGCTGTGTGAATCTGAGTCCCTAAAATTTAGGAAAGAAGATGTCACTCTGTGTTCTTGTATCTATTATAAATGAAGGTGTGGGTATAGGCAGAGGTGAAGAGATCTCAGTTCCAGGGAGGCTTCTTAAGAGAGGCAGTGTGTGAGCTGAGATTTGAAAGATAACTAGGAAGACGAAAAATGTGAGAAGATGAGAAACACCTCAGCACCACAGAATATACCATATGATATATTCAGAGAATGACAGAGGCAATGCCATACTGCTAAAGTGCCAAGCACAAAGGGAAGGTGAGTTTGGAGAGCACAAGAACCAGCATCTAGACAATGTTTGTCATTAAACAACTAATTCAGATGTTAGTTTGTAATTCAATGTTTGGAAAGTCTGGATACATGTTAGAATTATCTAGGGAGTTTATCACAATTCACATGTTCAAATCTTACGTATTACTATTTAAAAAAAAATTATATCTGGGTATGTAGCCTAAGCACCATTATTTTTGTTAAAATCTCCCAAGGTAATTCTATTGTGTGGCCAGTCTTGATAACTACTGCTACATGTGATGGGGAGAAGTTGTAAACCTTTATATTTCTTATCAGGAAAAACAAGAGAGGTGTGGAGATAAAGTGCTGTCAGAGCATGGGGACAGGAGCATGTGATGACATTCTGTGGGTTTCCCTGTGGCTAATAGTAAGAGAAAAAGGGATCCCAGATGCTGGCAGGAGGTGGGCACTGAGCTTTGAAGTCAGGGTAGATAACACAAAAGTTCTGGTAATTTTATTTTGTCAAGTGTCAGCTTTGGTGTTGTGCACAGTTCTATACAAAAATTTAAAGGCAGTGTAATAAATCCATCAATGCAGTTTAGCTAAGGGATATTTGAGGTAAAAAGAGAATATCCAATGGGATTGTCTAGGAGACACTTAGAGATTTGAAATTGGAAATCAACAAAGTCCAGGACTCAACAGCACCTTTGGGAGTCTTCAGCACAGAGGTGACATTGAAAAATGTAAGTTGGTGAATTTAGTTTAACAAATTATATTCAAGTGGTTTTGATGTAAATTTTGAGTATTCTGATATTTAAATTAATATGATATCTATTCATGAATTAGTAAATTAAGTGTGGTCAATTGAATAAAGTCACAGAGCATTAGATTAAGGTAAAAAATGAGACAAGGCCAAGGAATGTTATAAGAAGGAAATCCTGGATAATTTACTAGATTAACTTCAGCTAAGAGTTGAGGATAAGAGGTATAGTACATGGGAATAAGTGTTGACTGACTGGATCAAAATTTAAGGCAATGGGTGGCATACAGATTTAAAGAGACAAATAATAAGAAAATAACAGAGTGAAATCATCGTATAAAGTGATTGTAAATTCAAGATGTATTTTAACAATGTGTAGTATTCTAATCTGTGAACATAATGTGTCTTTCTATTTATTTGTGTCTGCTTTAATTTCCTTCATCAGTGTTTTTTTATAGTAATTTATTTTATTTTTTTTCAGTGTTCCAAGATCCACTGTTTATGCCTCACACCCAGTGCTCTATGCACTACATTCCCTCCTTAATACCCACCACGAGGCTGACCCATCCCCCAAGTCCCCTCACTTTCAAAACCCTGTTTGTTTCTCAGAGTCCAAAGTCCCTCATGCTTCATCTCCCTTCTGATTTACCCCAGTTCACATTTCCTTTCCTTCTCCTACTGTCCTCCATGCTACTCCTTTTCCTTCATCAGCATTTTATATTTTTCAGTGCATGAATTTTTACCTCTTTTGTAAATTTTATTCCTTAGTAGTTTATTCTATTGAACATAAATATAAATTTATGTATTTATTTTATTTATTTTTCAGATATTCAGTCCTTCTTTAAATCTTCTAAAAAATAGGAGAGGGAACAACTTGGAAGTTTTTCTGTGAGACAGAGTTACCCTGATACACAAGCTGGCAAAGGGACCAAAAAAATGCAAAACAAAACAACAAAAATTGTTCCTGATGAACATGAATATAAAACCCTTAATAAAATATTGACAGACTGAATTCAACAGCATGTTAAAAAGATTATACACCAAGACCAAGTGATATTTGTTCATTGGATGTACGAGTGGTTCAACATACACAAATCAATCAACATGATACATTGCATTAAGAGAATGCAAGATAAAAAAATTCACATTATCATCTCAACAGCTGCAGGAAAACATGTGACCAAATTAGACACTTTCTTATGTTTAAAGCTCTATATATCGTTATAGAAGGAATTTACCTTAATACAATATAGGTACTATATGCAAAGCCCAAAACTAACCTCATACTAAATGCTAAAATAAAAAATGTTTCTCTAAGATCTGGAACAAATTAAGGATGCCCATTCTTGCCTATATTCAACATAGTACTGTGAATCCTAGCCAAAACATTTAGGCAAGAAAAGGAAATAAATGATACCTAAATTAGAAAGAAAGAAGAAAAAATATCACTGTTTGCAGATGATATAATCTTATATGTAGAAAACCCTATAGCCTTCACAAAAATAAATGAATTCAGCACCATTGCAAGACACAAAATGAATGTTCAAAAATCAATTGCATTTCTGCACACTAACATTGTGAAATCTTTTAAGGTGCTTATTCAGTACAGTGAAAACATTTGTCTTTCAGAAAATTAACATAATTTTCATTCACATTCTTCCTAAGGGCTTTTCTTCATTATTCTCATGTGTTATCTGTTGTTCCAGCAAAATATGCATCACCATTTTTTCTCAAAATACTCAAGAACTAAGTGATTAAAACCAGTTTCTTAGGATGATTAAATACATTTTTAAAACCATTCCTTTTTGAAGGGAGATTCTCAGATGGTTGGGAATCTTAGAGAGTTTCTTCGTGGCTGAAAACTGTTTTAATACAGATTACTATGTATCAAGCATTTGTAGTCAGCAAAAATAAACTCTTTCACCAATATTAACTCAGATTAAGCTTTAAGCCACCCAATAAGATGAATGTTTATCCTCATTTTAAAGGTTAGAAAGTGTTCTGAGGGGTTGTGATTAGTCTAAAGGCACAAAATTCAGTAAATGATAGAATAGGCTTCCTATCTAAGTCCCTTATGTTACAAGGGCAATGTTTTATGGAGCTCTGCAAATTTTAATATTCTGAAATATGAGGTACTATTACCAAAATCTAATTATCATGATTGGTAATGTTACCTTAATTATGGAATTTTGGTGACTACAGCCATTATCTAATTTATAATATTTAAAATAAATTTCTTTTTAAAAGACAATGCCTGAAGAATTGTATCAATTTTAATAATTTCCATCAAACTTATAAAAATATGCATTTTATGCACAGTATCCTCTCATTTATAAGGAAACTTTTCAAAGAATAGCTGCATTGTAAGTTTTTATTGAATGTGATTACATTTAAAAGAAGCCAGTTTTTTCTTCTAATAGAAGCATATAGAACACCAGCTGTAGGGGCACCTGGGTGGCTCAGTTGGTTAATTGCCTTCGGCTCAGGTCATGATCCCGGAGACCTGGGATGGAGTCCCACATCAGGCTCCCCACTCAGCAGGAAGCCTGCTTCTCCCTCTCTGACTCTCCCTGCTTGTGTTCCCTCTCTGGCTGTGTTTCTCTCTGTCAAATAAATAAAAATTAAAAAAAAAAAAAAGAACACCAGCTGTACACTTATTTAAGTTACTGGTTTTACAAAAGTAGCATCTGTACAACAATTAAATTTGCATATCAATTAAAATGTACTTGTTCCTAAAGATCAAGACTAATTCAATCATCAAAACATGGCACCCTGCAAAGCATAGGATGTTTTCAGCTGCCTAGTGACACAGGCATTTTCAAGTTAATTCCAGAGTAATGGATGGTATTGCCCTCCAAAAAACTCACAAAACATATAGATGGCAGAAAGAAAGAAAGAGACCACTTGTGCCAGAAGAGCTTGGCATCAAAGGGCATAGTTATCACAGTCATTATGTTGTTGATTCTAAGTAGAAGAAAACCAGAGAACCTATTCAAAAGAGGACTGTCATTTATATTTTATTCTATAGAGACAAATATATAAACATTATAAAAGTTTATTATACTTATTTAACATAAGCAAGATATATTTCTTTTATCTATGCAAAACATATTGAATTGATGGTCTACTTATCAGATTCATGTAATTACTATAAAATGAATAGTGACCGGATGCTTAAATAGGAAAACAATATTGAGATTCTTCAGGCCCTCAACTGGATGAAGAATAATGGTGGAAATATAGGAACAGGTGGGACGAAAGCCAAGAAAAAGCCCAGCTTTATGGCCAACCTTAAGAAAATAGTCATTAGACCAAGGCTGGGACAACTTTTGGCATTCTAAAGTCAGACATCAAATTCAAAGGTAATGTCTTCTGCCCGATTATCGACAGGATAGTTTTTCATATAGATCCCTGTTATAAGAAATTGATGATAACTCTGGTTACAGAGTTAGTTCCATTCTCTTGGGGGAGAGGATTAGGATAGGCAAAGCAGGTGATCAGGGCCTGTTAAGCCATGAGTTAAGAAGCATTGATGAGGATTTCCTATGATACTATGTATAGGGTGTGGCTATATGAGTCACTCCTTAGTCACCCAAATGGAAGGAAGAGGGACTTAAAATGAGCTATGTTGATCAGGACTGGTTCTGGAAGAGTGGTGGGATAAACCAACAGGTTACAAGAATTAAGGAAAATATGAAGCAGGGCTTGGAATTCAAAGAGCCTACATAAATATTTGCTAAATACTTTTCCTCCTTGTGGTAATGTAATATCAGTGATGAGACAGAATTTAGAATCAGTAAAATCTAGGCTTGTGTACAAATTGCTCTGCTCAATGACTCACTGTGGAACCAGTTCATGACCTAATGAGGACACAAGAAATAGTGATTATGTTCATTTTTTTTCTTCCTAGCATCTTTAGGGAATAGTCTATATTATATAGACTTCTACTCTTAGCACTTAACATACTGTTAAGCATTTAGTGGCATTTCATGAATGTTCAATGAATATTTTATGGCACTCTATCAAATCTAGAATAGAGAACTACTTAGTGTAAGGCAATATAGTCATCATAAGTCATTGGAAAGTCTTTTACCCCCATCTATCATGATAGAGCATAATGAAGAAAGGCATTAGGAAAATGAATGTACCTCAGTGTCTTCAAAACCATGAGAAGAGAATCTTACTTTATTTGTGCTAGTCACAAACTCACTCATTTTACAGATAGAATGTCATTGGATACAGACATGATATAACCTGGTTTAACTCACACAACTAGTCCTTGTGATAGTTAGGAGTGCATAAAAATTTTTTTTAAAGCTCCCATACCTTTTTCACTAGGCAATTAATACATGTGATTTTTGTCAGAAGTCAAACTATGTTATTGAGTCACAATTTGTGGGATTTTCCCTTAGCAAAAAAATATCCCAAGGGAATGTGGTTGTGGATAAGTGTAGAATTAAATCTGATTTGGGTCTTTGGACTGAGGGATGCCTCTTTATAAGCTACCAATTGACCTCCAAAGCATACTCAAACAATTCACCAATGTAGGTCCATAATCTCAGAAAAGGCCAAGTGAGATTCAGTTTGGTTCCTGCCTACAATGTACCATGAGTAGTGTTGTTCAAAGGTTTCTACAAGTTTTTGAAGAAAAGACTCCACCAATGAAAGACAGATACCTTGAGGCTGAGACACACCATTTTTCTTTTATAGTATTCAAAGACACAAAAGGGAAAAAAAAAAAAAAAAGAAAGAAAAAAGGCTTAAATCCAAATGAAAATTTTGAAAAGAATGCACTTAGGACATAATTACAAAGATTAGGCAAACGACTTCTTTGGTATTCACTGTATGTCTCTAGACTGTGGTTATTGTAAATTCACTCACTGTTTTGTCTGAAGGAAAAAGCATGTTGTGATGGCCCTGGGTAATTGACAATGCCATTTATTTGTCTTCAGTGCTTGCAAATTTACCCCATTGGTTCTCATTATAGATGAAATGAATTATCCTGAAACAACTCTGTGGGGCACTATTCATACCAAGCAGTGCTTAGTGAAAATCATGTTGTGGCTCTTGATGTACTTATTTACATTTTCCAGCGTTTGGGGTAACCAGAGTATGGTTGTTCAAAATATTTCTTTCTGTATTCAATTCTTTCAATTTAGAAATATTTAAAACATGGGAATTTGTCAAATCTTTTGAGTGCTACATAAGATTTTATTAATTTGGCCAAATTATTTAAAATAAAATTATTTAAAATATATTCAAATATATGTTTTAAATATTTCTAAATTTTACAGAGAAGAAATCCTCCAAAGATGGATGAGACAGGAGTTTTCTTTTTTCTTTTTTTTTTTAAAGACTTTATTTATTTGACAGAGAGAAACACAGCCAGAGAGGGAACACAAGCAGGGGGAGTGAGAGAGGGAGAAGCAGGCTTCCCGCCAAGCAGGGACCCCGATGTGGGACTCGATCCCAGGTCTCCAGGATCATGACCTGAGCTGAAGGCAGTCGCCCAACCAACTGAGCCACCCAGGTGCCCCGAGACAGGAGTTTTCATGAAAGTTTTCTCATTTCATTCTATGAAAGTATTAAAGAGAACACTAAACTTTAAACCAACGTATCTGAATTTCACTCCTGGTTCCATTCTTACATTTTTTGTGTGACCCATAATATGTGGTCTCTTAGTGAAAGTGGAGAAAATAATTCTATTTATTGTAAGGGTTAAATTTACCCTTTATGTCAGAAACAGTGCATGATCTGCCCCTCCCTCCATGCCCAAGCCACCAGGAATTTTGGTGGATGTATCCGTGAATGTGAATGAAAGTTCCTCCGGGCTTTCCCCGCCTAGAATCCAGAAAGCCACGCACCCTATGGGCTGGGGAAATATGTCCTTTGTGTCCTTATCCAAAATATATTGTTCCATTTAATCCTCCTCCTGGTAATCATATCTCTGTATCTCTCATCTGTATTTCTTGATCCCTCTGCCTCAATGGTCTCAACTTCTGTGAGTTTAAGCAATCACTCTGTACCCTGCAGTAACAATACTAATCCTGTCTCTAGGGCTCTAGGGCGGGTGCAAAAGCAGCTAAAGATTTAACTTCACCACCCAACTTCCTCACTTTTGAATAATAAAAGACTGGGGCCCTTTTCAGTCAAGAGAGACAAAGGCAGAGTCAGAGGCAAAGGAAAAGGCAGAGGAAAAGGCAGAGAGCCTGCAAAGAGAGACAGAAGCAAAAAGGGACAGAAACAGAGAAGCAAAGAGAGAAAGAGAGACAGAAGCAAAGAGAGCAACAAAAACAGAAGCAGGCAGAGAGCAAGAGAGACAGAAGCACAGCAAGAGGGCCAGATCCAGAGCTAGAGAGCCAAAGCTAGAGAGCCAGAGCATGAGCCTGAGCCTACTTCATAGGTCTCTCCTGACTGACCTCGGGTCTGTCAGTGTGCATCAGATCTCTGCGTCTGTGTCATTATTTTGCCCGCCAGACATCCTGTGGTTTGGGACCCACATCTCTGCTGAGGCTGGTCCCCAGCGACACCTTTAAAATTTTTTTCTCAGCTGAGGGCCTCTGGGTGGCCTTGGTTGAGGGTTTTTTCTTGATTTTGGCTCAAGTCATGATCTCAGGATCTGGAGATCAAGCCCCATGTCAGACTCCTTGCTGAGAGTAGAGCTTGCTTAAAACTCTCTTTCTCCCCCTCTCCCCCTTCCAGCTTGTTCTCATTCTCTAAAAGAAATAAAAATAAATAAATAAAAAATCCTCAGCTGATGAACAATGTTTCCTCCTATTAGTGCAAAAGATATGTTATTGTAAACTCTGCATATGTTCTCCCAATATCATGTTGCTGATAAAAATATAAAATATTTAAAACTATTTTAGCTTACCTTTGGTTATACTTAACTATTTTTTTAAAATTTTGGAAACATGTTGAAATTCCTTCTGGTATTCCACATCCTTCAGCAATAAAAAGTATCTTAGAATAAAGAATTTATAATTCTTCATTGATTGTAGTTAGGAATGTTCTGAGTTAAATCCTTTGTTACCCTCTTTCACTCTGAGGCAACTGGTAATTAAAATAATTAAAAAACGTTTTTAATGTTTCAGGATGAACAGTGAATAAAGGTAAAACTTATATTTAATTCCAAAGCTAATACATATAAATTTCAAATATCATAACTGCAAAATTAAGTATCTTCAGAAAATAATTTCCATTTTTTAAAAAATTTCTACTTTTTATATTGGGGAAAATATTTGTATTATTTTGATTTCTTCAGATTAAATAGTGAAGTTATAATTTGGGCTTGGCATCAGAAGACCTTGCACTGATGGTTGATTTCAGTGCTCAAATTATGTAACTTTGGGGTATCAACATAAACTCCCTAATTCTCACTTCATCACCTCTAAAGTGATTAAAATAATACCCTTATTATGAAAAAAAAAATATTGAGTGCCTTAATGATTGGAGGAAAGGAATTTAAAGAGAAGACAGGGGAAGAAGTGATGAGAAAGTGTCTATCAATCAGATTTTGCTGATATTTTGTAGACCAGTCTACAGTTTGAGCTCTATCCTACTCAGTCCTTGGAAATCATAAGATATTCTCTTAGCTCTTACAGCACTTGTATAGTGAAGAGAAGTGAGAGAGGAGGAAAAGAACAATTAGACTGAGACAGAAGTTTAGGTGAGAAGTAACCATGTCTGAAACAGCTGTGACAATGAGACTATTGATGTGAGACATGAAAGAGTTAAGAGGGAAATTGGCAGCACTTAGTAACAAGTGGTGCATATGGAAGAGGGGAGATGGATGAGTCATGGACAGCTCAGGTGTACAATGTAGGGAACAGGTAGAAAGAAAGTAAAAGGAATAACTAGAGAATAAGAGGAGGAGTTCGGTTTTTATCAGTTTCTAGTGGTGAATGGAAATATATGTGTTATATTCCCCATCTCTTTGGAAATTTGGTCCTCGTTCTCAGGACATTGGATAGATATGGAAATACAGATTGAGGAATCACTGACATAAAAATGGTACTTAAAAATATGAGGTAGATGAAAATTTTCAAAGATTCTGATAACAGAGCAAAGGATAACAACTTGATTAATATTTACATAGACATATACAGTCATGGAAGAGGGGTTCAATAAGGAAACTGGGTGGGAGTGAACACAAGGTTAAATGGGGAATCAAGAATTTCATTTATTTTTCTTTATGTTTTTAAGATTTTATTTATTTGGGAAAGAGAGAGGGAGAGAGCATAAGCCAGGGGTAGGGGTGGAGAGGGAGAAACAGACTTCCCACTGAGCAGGAACCCTGACCTGAGCTCATGAAGGCAGATGCATAATCAACCGAGCCACCCAGGCATCCCAAGATTATTTTCTTTTATAATAGCAGCCAACAAGCAACAGCTATGCAACAATTGTAAATATTCCAGAGGAACTGAGGAGAAAGAATTGAAGAGGTCAGCAGTCAGGAGTGAGGTTTAGAAATGCCTTCATTGTGGAAGACCTATAATGAGATAGGAAACAAGTTTCCACTGCATTTTTAAAATCATTTTATTTATGAATGTTTAAAAGCATTTACAAAGATAGAGACAGTGAACAACTACCAACATTTTGCCACACTTTAATCTTTTCTAAGAAAAGGACTGGAATCTTCAAAACAAAAATATTTTTATAAATTATATTAGTAAGAGGTTTTGTGTGTTTGTTTTTCTCCCCTCACTTATTACATTTTCATTTGCACTAGGGAAACTGTTGGAGATGTTAGTCTTCCCTCTTCTTTTTTTTTCCTTAAAGATTTTATTTATTTATTTATTTGACACAGAGAGAGAGATCATAAGAAGGCAGAGAGGCAGGCAGAAAGAGAGGAGGAAGCAAGCTCCCTGCCAAGCAGAGAGCCCGATGTGGGCCTCAATCCCAGGACCCTGAGATCACGACCTGAGTGGAAAGCAGAGGCTTTAACTCACTGAGCCACCCAGGTGCCCTAGTCTTCCCTCTTTAATGTGTTTTTGTTTTATTTTTGTTTGTTTGTTTGTTTGTGTTTTAGCACTATCTACATCAATAGATAAGCAAATAGCCATCTTTTCATTATTGGCTAAAACCCTTATCATTCTGCCCACTACTGCCAATTGGTTAGGAAGCATCACTTTTGATATAATATGCAGCACAAATGCAGTTATCATTTTGTAAGAGTTTTGAACCATATAATAGAAAAAAAAATGTGCAGGCTATTAATTTACACATATATAAGATTTCCATTCAGGCTGTTTAAGCTCTAGCGAGAAATTACATATGTTACAATCAGATTAGAAAAACTATCAAGAACCTACATGTTTTACTCATATAAAATACAACACTGACCTTCATGGTTCAGCTCTTCTGCTTAATGGCTTTTACTCTATACATTGTAAAGGCATAAAATATCACATACTGTTTGTTTGTTTCTTTTTTCAAAGCTAAGCAGCTTTATCAAGCATAGCTAACTTCTATGTCCCCATTCAAAGGATAATGAGAATCACCTAAAGCTACTGAGAGTCACCCAGGAATGTGCAGTGTGTTGATACCTGCATTCTTCAACTCCAGTCACACATAAGCACAATATCTACATATTCACATGGCAACCGAGCATATTAGATGGATGTGAAACATTTTTAGAAAGTGAAGGCTTAGATCTCACCAACTGCGCCTTAAAAGATGACAGAATTTCACAGAAAATAAAAAGCTTAAAGCTGACACTTCTTGGTACTATATACAAAATCCATTGTTGAATGATGTATCAGCAGATAAAGGAATGGAGTTGAGTGAAACTACTTTGTATCTGTGTGACTTTCAGTTCTTGACCAAAGAGAGTGCACGGTAGAAAGTAGGATTG
This sequence comes from Spilogale gracilis, assembly GCA_004023965.1. Lineage (NCBI taxonomy): Eukaryota > Metazoa > Chordata > Mammalia > Carnivora > Mephitidae > Spilogale > Spilogale gracilis. The sequence continues at coordinate 141,052 of PITA01001946.1, read as the reverse complement.
ATTCTAAGGGTAGGTTCAGGAAGAGATTTCCAGAGATTATTAGAGGATGGGAACAGATATTCTCAAAAAGAGCCATTTGTCTCCTAATATCAAATGACAAAAATGAGCTCTTTGAGCATGTAAATATTGAAAATTCCTGGAAATTCTACTTTGTAAAAAAAATCATCAGTGATCAACAATACCTCTCCTGGGGTGACATTTGATATATTAAGAGAGGCTAGAAACTTGATTTTGCATCCCACTTACAGTCATCAGCTTGACTTTTCAATGGGAATAATTTGCAAATATTATCCCAGTTTCTAAATCATCTCTTCCAAACTTGTAGGAAGACACCATTTATATGTCTTTCTCCTTCATTTCATATCCTATATAAAAGATAAAAGTAATGCGTTTACAAACCAGTATAATCTCTATCTCAGACTATTCCCATATTGCTTACCTTCTATTATTTCAATCACTTTTCTTCTTTAGGCCAGAAGATCACTTCCAATAGATCTTCCAAAGGCCAAATTCCACAAGGCTTTGTAGGATTTTATAAGAAGTACTCGTTATTTTTGTGTTCCAGTAGGATATAGGATTGGAACAGGTTTCTTTATGTCAAATCCAGTTTATACTGCTTTGTAATCACACAAAAATTCAGAAACAATGACATATGTTTTTAAATAGCACAGAAGAAATGTAGCTTATTGATAAACCAAGACAATGATAAACTTAACAAGAACCTCCTTTATGATTCAATGTATTTAAATAATAAATGTTTATAGTAGTTACAGATATTTACATTTATATTTTTGTATTGTAGATCTCATAAATGTATCCTTTCATTCACTCTTGAGCTTATAGAGAAGATGTATTTTCCACTTCATAAAATTTTCAATATGAATATAGTACTTGAAAAAAGTTTACAAATTTCTGAAATGCATAATTAAGGCTTGATCACATTTTCACATATCAGAATGTTTTAAATATATCAAATTTTGTCTCAGGTTTATATTATTTCTATTTCCTAGTTAAAGTAATTTAGTCTGTATTGTGGGACCTATAATGACTATATATTGCATGTTATATCATAAAGGAATGTCAGTAAGATAAATCTAGAATACTATGATGACCATATATAATGCATATATATTTCATAAAATATTTATATAATTAAATATAACAACATTTACTTAAAGAACAGTAATCATGTACTCTGACACTGTTCTAGATACTTTGTATTCTTTAGTACATAATTCTTATGAAAACCATATGGAGTATCTTCTAGTCCTATGGAAACAAGGTCTAGTCCAAGGAAATAAGATCTAGAGATTTGTACAAATGCAAAGTAATAAGCAGTCTAGCCAAATTTCGGCTTTGTTCTTAAACTGAGGCACTTAACTACTAAATTCTCATCATGTTAATTTATTATTGGAATATATAATCTTGGAAGACATGAACAAATACACTTTTTAAAAGCTCATAGCTAGACAGTAAAAGATGTTGTGAAAGGTTTATGAAAGACTGAATTTAGGTTTTAAACAATCTATAGACATGTAATCAACGTTATAATCTTTGTAGATAGCTGTTAAATATGATACTAAATATAGTAAGGTAATATGAATAATTTTGAAAATAATACTCCTCATGAGATCACGTTTCTCAAGAATTTTATGAGTCAGAATAGGTTAACAATGAGAATCTTACAGAGAAATTGAAATTGAAGCTTGATAGAACATTTTACTGGAATACAATTACTTAGTGTAGAAGGTTAAAGAATGAAATAACTTTCTTTGATTAAGAAACATATAAAGGACAAATGTAGATATATTTTCTTTTTTTTTAGATATATTTTCAATTACATGGTACCATAATAAAACTAACTAGACTTACTTCATCAATAAACACTTTGATTATACATAATAAGAGCTATATTTGGTATAACTGTGTTTTATATAGAACATATGCACATATTCATATTTTGAATATTTGTATTTCTGACCCAGTATTTTTTTAAAAAATAAATAATAGAATTTGTAGTACTAGATGATAGAATTACTAAATTTTAGAGCCTTGGTGTTGGTTTAATACTTTGTTTTACAAATGAGGACACGGGCCCTGAGTGGATGACCCAAGAATAGAATGGACTTCTGAGTGTTAGGGTAGTACACTTGACAACACTATATTTAGAAACAGACTTGCTTTATGCAAAGACAGAGCCAGATTGTCTCTTGGGGACCAAAAGCTGAGAATTAATTCAGTTGTATAGTACACAGCTAATAAGACCTTAACTCCAATGGATCCTGGATTAATGACTTACACAGTTTAGGTTGATTAGCATAACTGAAGAGATAAAAACAATATTAATTTTGAGTTTAAATGGATAATATTTATTTTTTTGAAAAATAATTTTTATTTTTCATATTTTATGTTTCTTTATATAAATTTTAAAATGCCACAATTTCTGATATATGTAAAAATGTCAAATTTGGAGTCCAATTCTTAATTGTTGGTTTAATTATACATTCTCATTTTCTTTCTTTTTGTGTAGTTATTTTCATTATAAAGATGCTTGATAGGGACGCCTCGGTGTCTCAGTTGGTTGAGCGACTGCCTTCGGCTCAGGTCATGATCCCGGAGACCCTGGATCTAGTCCCACATTGGGCTCCCTGCTCGACAGGAAGCCTGCTTCTCCCTCTCTCACTCCCCCCTGCTTGTGTTCCCTCTCTCACTGTGTTTCTCTCTGTCAAATAAATAAATAAAATCTAAAAAAAAGATACTTGATAGTTGTTTTTAATAAAAGAGGTTTTACATAGGTTTTTTACATGGAGTTTATTCTCTATTAATTTTGATGTCACTGACTTACAATAACTTGTTGTTATGCACCCATGGAACAGTTTTCCAGTTAGTTGCTTTTGACTTACCATAGCTTTTCCATTTCTGTTTTGACTGATAACTCATGTTACAACTTCCCTGTAGTAATGTGTGTATAATGTCTTGGAGTATGGTATAATCTTACTTCAAATACATTTTCTCAGTATCAAATGTATCACTGTGTTTGTGGCAAGTAAGATTTATTGGGTAAATAAGGCAGCAATCAAGTATAAAGATGCAAGTTATATAATAAAATGAAGACTCCAAATTTGTCCAGTATCTGTATGACTATGTGCTTGTAGACAAAGCTTATTTTTTATTCTTATGAGTGAAGGCTGTATATCTATTCATAATGATAAGGCTTTTCTATTTATAAAATAACTTCACATTCTTAAAATCCTATTTGTGGAGCCAATTTTTTAAAAAGTAAAGTTTTTAAAGTTTAAAAAGCTACTAAACAGTATATGTAAAAAACTGTTTTATATTACATGTAATCACATGCTTTTATAATTAATAAAGACTATTTTCTACAACATATTACTGATTGAATATAGCTTGTATCTTAATTTTATTACACATTGAATTGCTTAATGTTAGTCAATTAGTGACATCAAAGACTGTTACTGAAATGAAACTATTTTTTTAGTAATGAATTATTCTTTCTGATGCCCTTTAATAATGAAGCAGTCTGACTTGTAGAGAGGATTTTGAGCTGATTTTCTAGATTTGTGTTCAAAAATAACAAAAGCCTCATGAAAACAATATTAGGTAATATTGTACTTGTTCAAAATAATATTTTAAGTCAATATTTGCTCGAGGGGGAGGGGGAGAGTGTATCAAATTTTGTAAAACAGACTAATAAGATTATCTTCACTAAACTTCTTAAATGTGTTGTTGATATCACCGATTATATTTCTTAGTAGTTTCACTCATAGTTAATAACTAAAACATGCATATGGTAGGAAATGATTAGACAAGATAGCAACAAGAATGCTCCTCATCTGTCAAAAATGAAGTGCAAGGCAATCAATGTGTTTTGTGTTGGTTATGAGTAGCTGATAAAATAAATAGAAGATGTGACATGATGTCTCTTTCATCTACAAAAGTATCAGCTCTGAGGTTATGCTTCATTAGCTTCAAATGTAGCATGCATAATAAAGCAGGAAGGCAGAGCAGTTCTTTGATTCATTGTGAAAAAGCCTATCAGACCTCCTTTCAAGTGACATTTTATTAAATACGTTGAATAATGGAAAATATTCCAAGTAGAACAGAATCATAACCCTGTGTTTGGCACCTGATTGAAAGTACAGACGACAAGGCTGTGCCTCCATTTTGTGCAACTAAAAATTAAATGGCAAAAGATAGGCAGTATGCCTTGAATTTAATGACTTTTCTTTCCTTCCTTCCTCCCTCCTTTCCTTCCTTCCTTCCTTCTTTCCGCCTTTTCTTTCTTTTTCTCTTCTTTCTCTCTTCTTTCTCTCTTTCTTTCTTTCTTTCTTTCTTTCTTTCTTTCTTTCTCTTCCTTTTCTTTCTTTTCTTTCATATTGGTTAACTGAATCTCAAAAAGTAACATAAAATGACTTCATTGTAAAATACAAGGCATTTTTTTATTTCTTGAACATGGAGATGGTCAAATTAAATGTGTAAGACATACTGGAGAAAGAGTGACTCCAGCTATAGTCAACTTTGATATGCCTGCGGATCTTTTACATGATTTATATTTAGGCCATCTCTCTCTCTCTCTCTGCATTAATGATTTATTTATTAATTCATTGTTTCATTCATTTATTCACCACTTCTCTCAACACAATCAACAAAATATTGTGTTATGTTTTTAAGGTTTCTCTAAACCTTAGAATCTAAAATATAAACATTTCGATTGCTTTTAAGGAGATTACAGTGTATAATGATGCTTAACATTTTTGTGATTGGTACATTTCCTACTGTAAAAAATTCCAGCTCCCTTCCTCATCCATATACCTTCACTTTTAAAATAGTTAATGTGTTTATTACTTTCTTTGGTTAGATTAGTTGCTCCTTAATTGTACTCCATTACCAGTTATATTTCTAATTGTAGAATTTATCAGACTCAGGAATAATTTCCTGGTTATTTACCTATTGTTTAACTAAGTCAGGTCCTAGGATAATATTCATTACCATTGTACAATCAAGTTTTGGCAGTTTAGTTAATGTGGTTAAGAGTACAGAATTGAGTAAGGACTATAATGTCTCTTTAGCTCTTGCTGCTTTTTTGACCTTGATTGAGTTTCTTATTTCTCCAAGTCTCATTTTTCCCTTTCTGCATGCAAATATACATCTGTTTCTCATAGGTTTGTTAGAATTAAACTATTTCCTAGTACCTAGTAATTATTGCATGTTTAAGCTACTATTAATATTTACTTGGTTATGATTTCAGCAATTTTTATAGTATCTTTATATAATAATTCAAAACTCTGGAGATAATACATATAATATTAAGATATTCTATGGGCAATGCTCAAAGCTAATATGAATCCAAATAAACAAGTAAAACAGGGACAAAAAAGGAAGGAAAAAAATCACCATATTCTCTCCTGCTTTGTTAATTTTAGACTCATGATTTGTAAACATGGAAATTCAGAGAAGGAAGAGCTCACATTCAGCTGGAAATATCTAGAATAAATGCTTTGTTAAGGAAATGGTATTTTATTTGGTTAATTGAATCTATAAGAGCTGAACACTGATATGGACATTCCTATCAAAGGCAAGAGCATATCACAATAAGGCAGTAGAGGAATAGTGCAAAGTATGTTTGGAAGCAGTGAGCTGATATATATAGAGAGAAGTGAAAATAATAAAGAAAAGTTTAATCCAAAATATTGAGAACTGTGAATGTTAAGATGAAGCATTATTGACTAAGGACATTTTTTAAAAAGATTTTATTTATTTATTTATTTATTTGACAGAGAGAAACACAGCTAGAGAGGGAATACAAGCAGGGGGAGTGAGAGAGGGAGAAGCTGGCTTCCCACTGAGCAGGGAGCCTGATGCCGGGCTTGATTCTGCAACTCCAGGATCATGACCTGAGCCGAAGGCAGTAGCTTAACCACTGAGCCACCCAGGCGCCCCAAGTAAGGGCATTTTTAAATGGAAGATGATTGGGGAATGCCAAAGAGATTGAATTTATAATTAGGACAATAAATTATTATAGCTATGCTTAAAAGGAAGGGATATGATAGTATAAATTCAGGATGTATACTAATTTGACTTTTAGATAATGTGTTTAGATATTCTGTTTTTCCCAGGTGTTCTTACTTTTAGAAATAAAAGTTTTTCACATTTGCTAGTGGAAAACAGGGAGTCCTCTTGAGTAATGAACATGCTTCCGTTAGTACAGATATTCATCCTCTTGCAAAAAAAAAATCCATGAGATGTTTATTCTAAAATATCTCTGAAATAACTGGTATGAACAGACTTTGGGAAATGCTGTGATTAGACTGCTAAAGAGGGTCTTCCAAACGTTTGCTATGGTTTAATATATTCTATAGCCACTTAATCTCTGATAAAAACATTTAGTAGTCATTAAAAGAACATAATGCTAATGTTTCATATCAATCTCGTTTACATATTAGCTAGAGGAGCGGCTTGAAATGTGGTTCTTCTATTTTGTGCTGTTACTGTTACTTATTTTTCAAGTATAGCTTTTCATTGATTTGTGCCAGTCAAATTCAAGAGCCTCTGTCAACCAACTGCAAAGTCAGGTCTGAAGACAGTGGATACATTGTAGCTTTTGATGGGTCAAAGGATCCCTGCCCTGTGAACTATTTGGTGAGTTATATTTCCTAAAACCAACTGGGTTACAAGTGTGAGGGATCATGGAGAGTGTTGCCTTTTGTTCTTTAGCTTTTCCTAACTAATGTAAATTTCATGGCCAGGTGTGAAAGTTCAATTCTGAACATAATCACACCTGCCTGAGTTCACAAATAAACTAGATTAAAACATCCAGAAGTAGTGCATACTCTGAATGAACAGAAGGCCATTGGGGGTATCAAGAGATATATCCCATTGCACATTTCAATATCCACTTAATCATCTGGACACCGTGACATTTCATTCAGCCCATTAGAAAATGTCAATTATGCAAGTTGTCCAATTGCTTTCATCTATTTAGTGAAACCCTCATAGTATAGAGATGGGGAGTTTAAGTTTTTAATCTGTGTTTTCTGTGAAGTTACATTTAAATTATCCATTAGATTTACAATAATAAAAGTAATTAATATATTTTAATATATGAGGAAATGATGCCATTACATTTCACTGATCTGAGTGCTTTGGTTAATAGCTAATATACCTCAACTATAAAAATGTTTGATAATTATAGTGGCTAAGTAGAAACTCTTACCACCCCAAGAAAACATATTTTTAAATTGGTCTAATTATATTTTTTAATACTTAATAATATAGCAAGTTAGGGGAACAATCATTCCTTTACTTCAATTGGAGAAAAAAGGTCTTGTTTTTATATTTCCAGTATGTAACTATGTAACATTTAGATCAGTTAATAAGAAAGAACGATTTGGCTTATTTAAATTATCCTATAAAACTACATCCATATATCACCAATTTCAGCAAATGAATTCTTACTCTTTGAATTAATTTTATTTTTCAGTCTTTGTACCAATTAATGGACTTTGTATCATTTCATGGGTTAGTTATTTTAGGAAACTGAAATGTGACTGTTTTAACACCTCCACTGACACTTGCTAAGAAAGTGGAAAAAGTGCACATTTTTAAAATCAAAAAGCTTTAGGAATATTTCTTTTGGGAAAAGAAGATAATTATCAAATGTGGCTTTCTTTGCTATTCATTCTATAGTACTATGTGATAATAAGTGGAGAATAATGTCATCAAAGATCAAAGAATAATATCAGAACAATAACTTGAGTCAATTTTTGTTTCGTTTTGTTTTTCTAAACTGATCCTGACAGCCAAAGACTAAGTATAGCTGACTTCTGGCTACTTAGTGTATGATGTTGGTCAATCCATTTAACACATGCACCTAAATTATTAACCTATAAAATGAGCCTCATGACCTCTTTTGCTGTAATGTTTATGGTTATAGTGTGAGAGCATATATAAAAATACTTTGTAAATGATAATCCTTGAAAGATATAATGTATCCAACTACTTAACAATTATTGCTGGTTTTAAAATAAGTATATACAAGGAATCACGCTCCTAATCCATCTTAAATTTGTTGATGCCTACTTACGAAACACAGAATTAATTAAACTCATAAATGGGTAGGTTTGGAAGATAATTTAGAGAATAAGACAGTTCGCTCATTTTAAGAATTAAAAAAAAAGATTATACGACATCTTTAGGAAGATTGGATATGAGCTTCTACTTGTCATGGTTTAGAGTCATGGGAGGCAATTTCAATTGGCATGCCCTTTGCTTTCTAGAAATCTTCACAGATGAAGGTTAAATCAGCCATATTATAAATTATTTAATGTTCTTTCATTTTACAACTGGTCATTCTCTCAACATCTCATTAATCCATAATATGTTTACAGATTGTCAAGGAAGTGAAAAGTTAAAATGGCCAGTGTTATCATTATTTGACATTTTCTGAGTCATTTCTTCCTGTTTTTAACAACTGTTGATGATACACTTTGAATTTCCTATTGTCAATTGTTACTTGTATGTAGATGATTCTTTACATATCTGAACTTCCCCCAGCTCAGGATGTTCACCTCTTTTCCTCTTTAAACAATTATTTCCATACCTAAAACAGCTATTTTAAAAGATTTTATTTATTTATTGGAGAGAGAAAGCCAGAGACAGAGCATGAGTGTGGGGGTGGGAGGGGCAGAGAAAAAAGAAGCAGACTCCCTGCTGAGCAGGGAGCTGGATGCATAGCTCAATCCCAGGACCCTGGAATTATGAACTGAGCTGAAGGCAGATGTTCAACCGACTGAGCCACCCAGAGACACCCTGGTAATATAATTTTTATTATTATATCTATTTTACTTTCTGTAAGCCACTGAGGGAAACCATTAAATGGTAAGTATTAAAAATGAAAAAGGAAAAGTACACCAAATAATGATTTCTTTGCATACTCAACATGCTGTAAAATATTCTCTCTCTATTCTGCCCTTTGAAAGAACACTCTTGTGTTATCATTTAACACTTTTAAAATTCTACCTTTTGTTTGAGTTGGTTATTACAAGACTCTCCCACAGGATTATAAACATCTTGAACACAAGGTTCTTATTCAGCCTGGAGATTGCATGGTATCAAGGTAGGGGTCTGGCTCATATTTGTTTAAATTAACCTTTTCATCTTTGCATAAACCTAAGAAGTTATAGACTAAAAGATATTTTGTGGAACCAATTTAATTCAAATTAGTTAAGATTATGATGAGCCCCGACTTTGCTTTGGTAATGGAAAAAATCTTTCAGGATTATAACGGTAAGCAAAATAGACATTGCCCTAACTGGAGAATTTTAGTCTACCACTGAAAGACAAAAAATTAAAACAACAAAATATATTGAGTACTTTTCAAATGAGAAACTGCCTGAGTCAGCACTTTACCAGTTTGACCCCAAGTTTCATCTTTACAAAACAAGAAAAAGGGTGGTGTCTGGGTGGCTCAGTTGGTTAAGCTACTGCCTTCGGCTCAGGTCATGATCCCTGAGTTGCAGAATCAAGCCCTGCATCAGGCTCCCTGCTCAGCAGGAAGCGTGCTTCTCCCTCTCTCACTCCCCCTGCTTGTATTCCCTCTCTAGCTGTGTTTCTCTCTGTCAAATAAATAAAATCTTTTATTTATTTATTTTTATTTATTTATTTTTTTTTTTTTTAAAGATTTTATTTATTTGACAGAGAGAAACACAGCCAGAGAAGGAACACAAGCAGGGGGAGTGAGAGAGGGAGAAGCAGGCTTCCCGCCGAGCAGGGTGCCCGATGTGGGACTCGATCTCGGGTCTCCAGGATCATGACCCGAGCCGAAGGCAGTCGCCTAACCAACTGAGCCACCCAGGCGCCCCAATAAAATCTTTTAAAAACAAAAACAAAAACAAAGCAAAACAAGAAAAACAAATCCTGCTTTAATGTAATCACTACAGTTAAGAGAAATAACAAATACTGTACACAAAGAAGGAAGATGTGGATATATTAAAAAATAGTAAAAGATACTGGAGAATGCATAGGAAGAGGAAACACATATGACTCTTCCCATCATTTAAGTTGTCTCTGTGCTTTTTACAGATTATGAACAGGTTATCTCTGTACTGTTTTGGATATGAACAGCAATGTCATTAATATAAGGCTTTTGACCACCACTTGTGTAGTGAGTTTGCATGCCACGTTAATAGGGGGAAAAAGCTGTTATGCAAATTATTCTAGAATTAATTTCTTGACTCTAAAATACCAGTGTGAAAATAATCTCTCAGTGACTATAGTTCTTTCTAAATCATGAAGATGAGAAGAAAATGACACTGAGGAAAAATTATTCAGAATCTTCCAGAGCAGATAAGTACTTCAGTTTGTTATGTGATATTATAATAACTCTGACCTACAATCTAGCAAAATATTGAACATGAAACTACAATAAACCAAACTGACATATAAACATAGAAAAAATATTCTAAATGAAATATAAGCAATTTAACACAGCATTATATTAAAAGATTTCTGTGATATGATTTAGAACTTTTTAATCTAGGACTGTAAGGATCATTGAAGATGGGAAAACCACTTATGAACTTCCCTATATTAATGGATGAATGTAATCACCTTAGATATAAAAAAGACATCTTGTAATTTCAACACTCATTCTTGATTAAATAGAAAAAAACTTTTATGATCTAAATTTAGAGAGAAACTTATCATGAGAAAAAGGTACCCGTTAGAAATCAATAGCAAACATGATACCTAATATGGAAACTCTTAAAAACAGTTCTATTGAAATTAGGAACAAGATATTGAAAGCTACAATCATTGGCATAATTTTAGTATTTCTTCATCATGACCAATATGATAAGGCAAAAATAGATTAAGCTGAATTAATGTTAAAAAGGAGATAAAATATATTATTTTTAAACCTTAAATTCAAGGGCATAGATACTGGCACAGACATTCCAATTTGTTTATGCCTACTAAAATAATGAATGGACATTCAGCTTTTGCACATCTACTTGATAGTTACTCATAGATTGATTAAAGAGTATATTTAAAAATATATTCATTTAAGCAAATTAAAAACCATGAAAGAACAACAGCAAAATAAATTAATATATCTATTGTATGGAACGTTATGCAGTTTACTAAACAATGAGTTGTAGATATCTCTATGTAGTAGATGTAACAGACTGTTCATTATATAGTGTTGAAATATCAAAAAGTGGATATACATATAACATACATAAAGGGGGCATGAATGTTATATGTATAATTGAAGACTAGGACATACTATATATATTGCATATGTATATATGTATTCTGGAATAGTACTTATATTATGTTTGATTCAACTCAGCTCAATTTGTGGTGTCTATATTGAAGTCACCATCACACTAAGATACATCAGATGGTCACATTTTTTTTTTTTTTTTAATGTTTCTTTCCCGGGGAACTCTCCTTACATTGTTGGTGGGGATGGAAACTGGTGCATCCACTTTGGAAAAACAGTATGGAGTGTCCTCAAAACGTTAAAAATAGAACCAGAAATTACATTACTGGGTATTTAGCCGGAGTACAAAAACACTAATTCAAAGGGATACATGCATCCTAATGTTTATAGCAACATTATCAACAATAGCCAAATAGTGGAAAGAAACCAAATGTCCACTGACTGTTGAATGGATAAGAAGATATAGCTATAAGAAGTATATCTCTACTGATAGAGATGATATATAATAAAATATTACTGAGCCATAATAAAGAATGGAATCTTGCCATTTTCAATGACGTGGACTTAGAGAACATTATGCAAAGTAAGATAAATGTCACAGAAAGACAAATACCATATGATTTCCTCGTATGTGGAATTTAAAAACAAAACAAATAATTATACAGGAAAAAAAGAGGAAAAACAAGAAACAAATCTCAAATATAGGGAAAAAATTTATGCTTACCAGATGGGAGGTATTAAGTGACTGCCTTCAGCTCAGGTCATGATCCCGGAGACCCGGGATCGAGTCCCACATCGGGCTCCGTGCTAGGTGGGAAACCTGCTTCTCCCTCTCTCACTCCCCCTGCTTGTGTTCCCTCTCTGGCTGTGTTTCTCTCTGTCAAATAAATAAAATCTTAAAAAATAAAAAAAAAACTTAAAAACAATAAGATGCTTCCTTTCCTCAAAGATGATAGTGTTTAAAAAGAAAAAGTTTATCAATAATTAGATAAATTCTTCAATATTGAGATGAGATTGGACCTGGTAAAATTAGGAATACATAAATGTCATTGCATGGATATATTTTAATTAAGTATTAAAATAATGCTAGTGAATAATTTTTTTTTAAGGACTCTATGCCCAGTGTAGAGCCCAACATGGGGTTTGAACTCAGAACCCTGAGATCAAGACCTGAGCTGAGATCAAGAGTCCAATGCTTAACAAACTGAGTCACCCAGGCACCTCTGATTCTTAATATTTTAATAAAAAATATTTGTAAAGTAAGAAGACTGATGAATCACTGACCTAAACCTCTGAAACCAATAATATATTCTATGTTAATTGAATTTAAATTTTAAAAATTACTAAAAAAAAATTGTAAAGTAACTTTATGGACATCTGGTGACTTTTTAGATTGTGTATTATTGAGGGCCAATATCTGATAATTATCTCAATCAAGAAACAAAAGCTTTTTAATTTATTTGGTTCTCCCTTAGAAAATAGTTTACCCTGGTTTTCTTTGATTTCCAAACAATATTCAGAAAACATAGTTGTCAGGATGGAATAACTTACATAATACAATGTTTTATTTGTTTATTTTTATTTTTTTAGAAAAGAGAGAGAGGTGAGGAGAGAGCAAGGGGAGGGGCAGAAGGCAAATGACAAGATTTTTTTTTTTTTAATTGGCTGAGTAATAACATGTTCTTTATCATGACCTGAGCCTAAACTAAGAGTAGGACACTTAACCAATTGAGCCATGCAGGGTCCTTGGTACAAAGGCTATTTTAATTATTTTATTTTTATTAAGCAACATATGTATTTTACACATTTTATTAGTGGGGGATTGTACCCTCATAGCTCCTAGTGTATTCATAAATGAATGTTTATATATTATTCTTGTTTGTTCCAATTCAAGCACATTTTTTAGGAGAATCACTGAAAAAAGTTTTGTTTCTAAAACCTCAAACTAAGAGACTAAATGAAAACCTATTGTAATTCAAGAAATAAAAAGTTCAAAGCATTACACAGTCTTAAACAGAAGGGGGTAGAGAGAAGAGAGAAGAGAGAGCACATGTGCCCTAGAGGGAATCTATTTCTAACATCATCTTCAGTCAAGTTTTTGGTTATCGGTTTAAGTCAATTTATAAATTGAAGCATGTTTTGCAATGTTATTTTCTATCTTCATGGGCTCATCTGCTTTTTATACACAAGTCAAGTCAAGAGAGTTGTAAATCGGATAATATTTTCATTACTGAAAATAGAATTAAGTGAAAAGGGACAGCATTTTTATTATTTATCTAACTAACTAAATACTAGGCTCATGTTCATATTTTAAGTAATTTTTTTCTTCTGACTTCAATAAGACAAAACATTTATTTGATTCATTGCTGACAAGAACACTACTCTAGAGATGATTCTTTTTCTCTGGATAGAAAGTGATGTGTTTTCAATCATTTGTGCAGTTTTCTTAACAACCCAGAATTTATTCTTTTACCTGTCACTACTAGAATGCAAGTGACCATTTTCTATAACTATATATAGCTTCAGGATGCTTCGATGGCTAGTGGCTATTGTCAATCAAACTCTTTTTTTAATATACCCAAGGATATGAACATTGGGAAATAATTTTTAAAAGGAAATTATATCAGTTAGTAATAAGTTTGTCAAACCCTGAGTAAGGTATTTTTTTTTTTTATATTGAGAACAGGTTCAAGCTATGTTCACTTTAGGAAATAAAAGTTGATAGAATTTGCTTCAGATGAGATAATGTCTTTGTCAGTTTAGGCTGCTTATAAAGTCACCATAGACTGGGTAGGTTAAACAAAAAACATTTATTTCTCATGTAGAAATTCATAACGGTATTCATTATGATATTCATAATAACACATAATTTTAATGTTCTTTTTTTTAAGATTTTATTTATTTGATAGAGACACAGCCAGAGAGGGAACTCAAGCAGGGGGAGTGGGAGGGGGAGGAGCAGGGCTCCCGCTGAGCAGGAAGTCAGAGGAAGGGCTCCATCCCAGGACCCTGGAATCATGACCTGAGTTGAAGGCAGATGCCTAATGACTAAGCCACCCAGGCGCCCCTCTTGTGTTCTAATAGTATGATCATGAAGCACTATTGCAACCGTCTGTTACAGGCTAGTTTCACTTCTTTCTCAGACTAGATTAATAAACTGTAATTAGACTATTGAAAGTGTGTAGTAGGAAGTACAGGAATTTTGGTGTAAAAGTAAATGTATTAAGTTAAAAAAATGTTGAATGAAAAAATGCTCTAAGTACAATGGACTCAGAATCTAGGAGGCTTAGATTTGAATTTAAATATTTAAATTTGTTCCATCCTTGATTTGTACTAATATGTACCTATAACTTAATCTTTCAAGACCTATTTTTTCTCTTTTTAAAGTAAAGTTTGGTCAAATTATCTCTAGGACAGTTTTTATGGTACAACTCATGATCAGGACTAGAGAGCTGAAAATAACCAAGCCTAGAACTCTGGAAGTTGGAAAACTGTGAAAGAAATATTTTCAAATAAGTGTGTTATTGAATACATTATGCTTGCAGCTCAAATTTTTACAAATTAAACAAATCGATTTAACTAGCTGCCAGATCAAGGTAATAAAACAGTTCCAGTATGTTCAAAGTTCTATTGTTCCATAAACTCCCTACAGCCCAATGCTAAATTCTATGAAGAATTTTATCACCATAAATTTGCTTTTTAAAATGTAGTATGTTTGGGACGACTGTAGTATGTTTGGCTCAGTCAATTAAGCATCAGACTCTTGATTTCAGCTCAGGTTATGATCTGAGTTGTGAGATCAAGTCCAAAATTGAGCTCCATACTAGGTGTGGAGCCTGCTTAAGACTCTCTCTCCCTTTCTCTCGGCGCTTCCCCATCTCTAAAAGAAAATATGAAATGTTTGACCTTTTTTGCTTAACAAGAAGTTTTTGATATTTGTCTTTTTGTTTTTTTGCTTATAGCATTATCTTTTTTATTCTCATTGCTGTATGGTATTTATTGATCACATGTTTATTTCTATATATCACTGAATATAATAACTACAAAATATGTTTATGTATGTAATACATTCATATATATCTGTGTATATACATGTCATGTGTATATGTATATAAAATTTGTACTATTCCAGGGTGCCTGGGTGGCTCAGTGGGTTAAAGCCTCTGCTTCGGCTCAGGTCATGATCTCAGGGTCCTGGGATCTAGGCCTGCGTCAGGCTCTCTGCTCAGCAGGGAGCCTGCTTCCTCTTCCCTTTTTCTCACATCTAATAGGAATGATTTTTGGATCACAATTTAATTAAAGCTTTAGTAGCAACTACTAAATAATTTCCCAAAATGGTTATATTAATGCATATTCCCATCAGAATTATATGATAGTTATAGTTGTTTCACATTATTGTCAAGAAATAATAATATTGATTTTAAAAATCATAGTCATTCTCTTAAGTGTGTGGTGCTATTTTATTGTGGTTTTGACTTGCATTTCCCTCATGAGTAATGGTGATTAAGCAATTTTTATGAATTTATTAGGCATTGCATTTTCCTCTTTTGTGAAATGGAATTTAGTTAGTTTTTTTTTTTTTTTTTAAAGATTTTATTTATTTGACAGAGCGAAACACAGCCAGAGATGGAACACAAGCAGGGGGAGTGAGAGAGGGAGAAGCAGGCCTCCCGCCGAGCAGGGAGCCTGATGTGGGACTCGATCCCGGGTCTCCAGGATCATGACCTGAGCTGAAGGCAGTCGCCCAACCAACTGAGCCACCCAGGTGCCCCTGGAATTTTAGTTTTTAAATATTTTTCTTCAAGTATTGATATTTAGACATTCTTTTTTAATACTGTAAAATAATGTATTTTATGTTTTCCTTTATAAGTTTTTTTTAATAAGATTTTCTTTGTAAGTTTTTTCTTTTTTTCAATAATCTCTATAGTCAATATGAAGCCCAAACTCATGACCTGGAGATCAAGAGCTGCATGCTCTTCTGACTGAGCCAACCAAGCATTTCCATTTTATATCAACTACAGAAATGAAAGTAGCAAATACAATACTATACAAATACAATACCCAGAGCAAATACGTGGCTCACAGGGAGCTGTGGCTTGCTACTGCCCATCATCATGCCAAATATTGTCAGCCCAGGAAAAGATCTGAGTGCAAAATCTGAAGTATGGTTTCTAATGAATGCATATCACTTTCCCACCATCATAAAGTAAAAAAAAAAAAAATCTTGTCAACCTTCATAAATTAAAGATTATCTGTAATGGAACTCAACCCACTGGGATAAAGAGAACTTGATTTTTTTAAGTGGGTGGTAATTCCTAAACCTATATCACCCAGCGGCTCTTATTAAAATTTATTCTGAATGAAGATCTACACATTTTCAACCCCAGCATTTGACACGTGTTGTGATATATCTGAAGTTGGCATTGAACGAGATGCAGCATAAGATCTCCCTCTAAACCATACTCTTCCAGTCCTCTATTAAGAATTAGTTCAAAATCTTCTTTAAGAAGCAGGCAAACCAGACATTTTTGAAAAACATCATTAATATAAAAATATATTAATTGCTAATTAAACCAAAGATTCAAGACTCTATAAAGCAAGTTAATGAGACACAGCATTTTAGGAGTATCAGACTGAGAATACAAAAATGAAATTTAGTGTAGTACCTGTGGTCGTTGATGAAATATATTTAGATAATAAGCTTGAAATTTTGTGATGACAAAGTTAATGTACATAGTATTTCTGCATATACACTACATTGGAAATGTTTTCCATAATCAATTTCTTATTGAGATTATCATAGTGGTCACTTTTTCCCCACTCCTCTTTCTATTCTTTTTATTTTCCTTCTCTGGGAAATTCAGGCATAAAACCATTACTTTGGATAGATAAAGGCAAGAATCTTGCCAGAGATGAAGATGAGGGGCTTAGAACAGGGAGTGGAGCCCAAGTAGGATGAGGGTGGGGTCACTTAGGGGACTTTTAAGCATACAGAATCAGAGCAAGGCTATAATAGGTTTCACAGCCCCAACAGATTGGGGAGGAAATCCAAGTGGTGAGGTGGGCGGTAACCTAAGCAGGATGGTGAAGGCAACTTACAAGGATGGTAAAGGAGAAAGGAGATTCACAGAGACTGATCAAATGATTACAGGTATTAGTGATAATGGGATATAAGTATATCACTTATCAAGAAAGATATTACAATTATGAAAATGTACAAAAAACTAGACAAAAACTTACTGGACTCTAGTTGGAGGTGTAGGTGTAAACTTGTGGTTTTTAAAATCCATAGATATATGCAGGAATAAATACAGATGTAAATGTCTGTGTTTCTTTCCACAGATGGAACACAGAGGCAGCAAAACTGCCATGGTAATGGGAATATGTAGCACCTAAATATTGGCTTGTCAAGACCATTAAAAAAGGACAAAGACTCCTTGGGTGGCAAAAGTAGATACAAGATGAACCTGCAGCATCTTTTTGTATTACAGAACAATGAAGTGTTCAAAAAATAATGGATGTGTCAAATAACACAGAAGTATGCTTTAATGTGCTCTCATTGGCCATATCTTAGACAATTTGAGTTTCAAAGTAAACTTTCAATAGTGATTTTAACCTATTTAATAAAATAGGAACCTATGGACCAAAGCAGATACAAATCAATTAAAGAATAGTTGAAATTTGAATGAGGATCAAGATATATCAGATGACAATGATAATGGGAAAAATGAGAGACTTGTAAAGGGGGAGAAGATATTATGTGTTTCCATGAATGGGGAGAGTGACAACAAATTCTAAAGTTAATATTAAAAATATTACACAAGTGTATCCTAATGCTATATTAATACTAACATTTACGAAAAAGTTTGCATCAGGGACCAGGTTTAAAGAGTTTTACTTAATATATAATTTTATACTGTCAAAAAACATAGGAGGTTAGAGTTATCATCATCTCTCCCATGTTTACAGATGAGTAAAATGACAACTAGATATTGAAATATGTTCTTAATATGACAGTTTGCTCCCTATATTGTATTGTTTTCTATCTCAAAGACATTTGTAGCTTTTAGCTACTACTTTGTGTTGTATGCGTAAAGATACACTGGCTGAGAGGTACTTCATTTGTAAATTGCCTTTTTTTAGACCTTTCTTAGAATATTGAGAAATACCGATAAGACTGGGCAAATAAAATCATCTTTGTCTAATGCAGCATTATTAGAGTAAAACCTGGGTTTGAGACTTTCCTTTTTAGAGTTCCTGATCTGACTTACTATATAACAGGACTGGGGACTAGCAAGGTGATTCATAACACGTTTTATTGAATTTGATTCTCCATGAATAATTGAGCATAAGTGCTATTTTTTGCTGATAAGAACCTTTTCTATTTTTCTATTGCCTAGTTTTTGGAAAAAGGATTTGTTGTACATATTAAGAAAAATATTTTGAGATCTCATAAATATATTTTCCTATGTAAAACATGGTTAAACTTCTAATTTGTTATATGCTATGCATAAAAGTAAATACCTAAAGTAGATATATGAATGTTAATAGTCTAATATTCTGGTATGTCTTACAATCTCTTCTTTATTTTCCTTGTGTTAAGTGAAACTTTATCTGAAATATAGCTTTAAAATTATTTAATTGTACATTGGCATGTGGACTAGATTTATGTCATGTTTGTGGTTCGCACAAGGGGACTGATGCCTGTTGAAGTAACATTTATTCAAAAATGAAAAAAAAAGTGATTAGAGGTGCAGGAAAAATCCATCTGAATAATAAAGATGGAAAGAGTTCTCTCATGATTGAGGTGATAAGGTTTTAGTCACATTGAGACTGAGTGTCTTTCATGCTATTTATTTCTAACAAGCTACAAGTGTGAACTTCATGGAGAGGGTAAGCCAGCCTGAGTTGGAGGTGATGACAGGTCTGTGTCTAACATATTCATAACCAAGAAGCTATAACGAGTGGATTTGTGGTTAATGATAAAATATTTCACTATTCTGCAGGTGTGCTTTAATATTTCTTCAAGCAAAGAATACTGATTCTGTGTTTTCAAATAATGTATCAGTCAGGCTTTTAAATATGCACTTACAGGTCAACTCTAATCTGAGAATAAATGCACACTGTTGTGTTTACACAAACTACCAGGCACCTGAGGACCTTCCAGATTTCGGAAAGCAAAAACTACAATATTCATATTTTCCTTCCTATAATGAGATTTGATATTTTTCTCCTAGATAATTTTGATATCTGTCATATGCTAAATCAATGTTATATATACACTATCTCTCTCTCTCTCTCTCTATATATATATATATATATACATATGTATATATATATATGGAAAAAGGTGTACAAATGTGCTTGTATTTAATTTTCTCAAAGTGAACACCAGCACCTAGATCAAAACATGCTAGTACCTGGGCACCTATGTGGCTTAGTCGTTAAACATCTGCTTTCTGCTTCAATCATGATCCTGGAGTCCCAGGATCAAGCCCCACATTGGGCTCACTGCTGGGCAGGAAGCCTGCTTCTCCCTTTCTCACTCCCTCTGCTTGTGTTCCCTTTCTAGCTCTGTTTCTCTCTGTCAGATAAATAAAAATATTAAAAAATAAAATAAAATGAAATAGATTTGTAGTTTTATATGTATGGTCATGAATACTTAGAGATACATATTAAAGTTTTAAAATTCCATTTAAAATTAAATTAATTTAATTACAATTAATGTCACTAGTCTAATTTATGAAAATTTTCTTTGTGATTAGTTAGGCCCCATATTTTAAAATATTAATAAATATATAGTATTTTCCATTAAATTAAATTTGTATAATTGCTAGAACAGTTACTAAATGTGTTTCAAATTACTTTTCCTCTCATTTTTATCTATGTAAGGAAGGCACAGACTAGATTATGTCACACAGCTTAGCCACTGCTAAGTGGGATATTTTCTCTTATAAATTAGTCAGCTAATGTGTTGTGGAGAATGGAGCAGAGTGATTGAATTTAAAATCTAGGCCTGTAATTTTAGAGTGCCTAGACTATTAAAAATGACATTTTAGTCTATATTCATACACACATTCATTATACATCACATATTTATATTTATATATATTTCAAATTATGTATCTATATTCAAGGGAAGATTTTATAGAAACATTTATAATGTACATAATAAAATACTAATAGAATAATGCAATAGTGCAATTATTCATATCAAAACCACCCTGAATGCCCAATTCTATGTATCCAACTGCCTGACTTGACATCCCCTTCAGCCGGCTACCCAGCAGGCAACTTAATCTCTCCATGGCTAAAACAGAAATGCTGGCAATCTATCCATCCTGTTGATTAAGATAAAACCCTATCACTCACTGCTGATTCTTTATTTTTTTTAAAGATTTTATTTATTTATTTATTTATTTATTTATTTGAGAGTGAGAACATGCATGTGCGAACCAGTGGGGAGAGAAGCAGAAGGGGAGGGAGAGAGAAAAACAGACTCCCAGCTGAGTGCAGAGCCTGATGTGGGGCTCCATCGCTCCACCATGAGATAAAACCTGAGCTGAAGCAAAGAGTTGAACATTCAACTTACATCCACTCAGGCACCACTCCTCATTCTTTCTTCTTTCCTTCCTTCTTTCCTTCCTTCCTTCCTTCCTTCCTTCCTTCCTTCCTTCCTTCCTTCCTTCCTTCCTTCCTTCCTCCCTCCCTCCCTCCCTCCCTTCTCTTTCTTTCTTTCTTTCTTTTTCTTTTCTTTTCTTTCTTTCTTTCTTTCTTTCTTTCTTTCTTTCTTTCTTTCTTTCTTTTTCTTTCTTTCTTCTTCTTTCTTTCTTCCTCCTTTTTTTTGAGATTTTATTTATTTATTTGACAAAGAGAAACGCAGCTAGAGAGGGAACACAAGCAAGTGTAGTGAGAGAGGGAGAAGCAGGCTTCCCCCTGAGCAGGGAGCCCAATGAGGAGCTCTGTCCCAGGACTCCAGGGTTCTGACCTGAGCCAAAGGTAGATGCCTAACGACTGAGCCACCCAGGCACCCCCTGATTCTTTTAAGTTAGTTTCTAAAATTACATTATAAATTACCTCAATTCTCACCTTCTACACAACTACAATTCTAGACTAAACAATATCCCCATCCATATCAAGATTACAATAAAAGTTTCTTGGCTGGTTTCTCTAATTTACTTCTACTACTTGATTTTTGTAGAGCAACCAGAGTTGTCTCTAACAAAGGTAAATCACCTCCACTTCTCTGCTTACGCTCTCAAGTAATATTCCATTTCATTTAGAATATTTTCCAAATGCCTTTCTCCAACTGATCTGGTGGACTACTAGACTTAGACCTCATCTCATTTAATCTGGACAGAGTAGGAAAGATTTACTTTCCCCCTAATGCCTGACATCAGTTAGTTTGCCACCAAACTAGCTTGGCTGAGTTCCTCTTTCTCAGTAACCTCTCCATTTCTATCCCCTCTATGAGGAAACCCGACCTCCTTAACTTTTTAAATCTTCCTTCCTAGATTTTGAAACCCTCATCTTTCTTTTCTTGTTTTCAAGGGGTAAGAAACAGATAATTTCCTTTTTCTCAGTATTTTTTCCCATTTTTATGGTATTATTTATTCTCTGCTTGGTTCCCTTCTTGGTCTTCTTTTTTGATTTTCAACAGCTTAGTATGGAATTCAAGTAGAAAAATTGTTATCACTTCTGTAAAAATGTTTCTTTATATCTCCAATCTATTTATCCTATAACAGATGGGAGTCTGTTGGTATTTTGAGCCTTTCCTTGGTAATTGGCCAGATTTCACTGTCCATTAGCAGTCCAAAGCAGTTATAATCATCCATGAAATCTGGTGCACAACCCGTGTCTAAATGAAGGATAGTCCTTTGATTACCACTACAGGTTCTACGTGAGTCAATAAGATTCTTAACAACCAGCTTTTTTTTTTTTTTTAAGATTTTATTTATTTATTTGACAGAAAGAAACACAGCCAGAGAGGGAACACAAGCAGGGGGAGTGAGAGAGGGAGAAGCAGGCTTCCTGCCGAGCAGGGAGCCTGATCTGGGGCTCAATCCTGGGTCTCCGGGACCATGACCTGAGCCAAAGGCAGTCGCTTAACCAATTGAGCCACTCAGGTGCCCCAATAACCAGCTCTTAAAAAAATAATCGACACTATCTCCTGCTGGCCAAATTGATATCTTCCTTTAAAAGGTGAAAGTTGATCCTAAACAAGGAACAAATTACCCAGGTAAATATGACTAATAATTGTTGGAATTGAAATCGTGGTCAATCGAGTACTACCATATACAAAAATTCAAGCCAAATTTTATTTTTAAAGCATACTAGATTGTATCATGTTTCTTAATTTCAATTCAAAACTTGAGTATGGAGTTCAAATAGTATAAAAATAATTTACCGTATTTTATTCTAATGGTGTAGGGTAGTTTTAGGAAATTCCTTATGACTTTGTTTCTGTGAAACAATAAAACTATCTTCTCTTTATGTTTGGTTGGTGACTATTTCTCACAATCTTGACCATGTAGGTAATTTCAATTGTGTTTCATTGAAAATATAATATCTAAAAATATTAATATTTCTATTTTAAGAAGAATTTATAAAAATTTTTTCTGACTATGATATTAAATGGTCACCTCATCAATACCTTGGGGTTTTAACAAAACTACAATTACATTACCCTAGAAAGGTAACTGTGTTTTCCTTAGAATAATAAGGAATTAACTTCCTCACCCAAAGAGCGATATTTCCTCTTATGTCAATTCAAAATTGAACATCCTTACTTGTGCATTACTTCTGTATTTCCATTCTCATCTCAAAGAATTTTAAAGAATTACCTCTAGCAATTGGTAATAGTAGTTACATTTATTTTTGGACTTTATTGTTTTTTTGTTTGTGAGTTTTTTAAGCAAAGGAAAATGCCTCTTTTCTTCCTTAGAGTAATGTGCTTCATGCAATTCCATTGCAGAGATCCAGTTTAAATAAGTATTCTTTCACAACTCTGATATTGAATTGTATTTTTTAAGTTTATGATTCTGACCACAAGTATTGAAGTAAAGCTCAGACCTAATGCAGCTAATATCCATAAGGCTAAGTAAAAGTCAGTATTTAAACAAATATAATTATTTTCAGGGAAAAAAAAAAAACAAAATTAGATTTGCAGTCAATTGACTTGGGCAAACATTTTCTCCAAAACATAACTCAATTATTACTTATTTTTTTCCATGATTCATCCATTCAGTTTCATCCCAATGGAATGAGCAAGAAAAAATCCTAAACTATTACCCAGTTTTGTTAGCATCAAAAGGCTGTTGTGTGTGGTGGTATTCCGTGGTGCTTAAGAAGGAGGACCTTGGAATCAGAGACTGAAACAAATCCCACTTCTGGACCTTACTACAGGTGTGACCTTACTAAGTTCTCCAAGCCTCATTCTCTCCCTGCAAAATGGGAATAATTGTGACTTTGTATTTAAAGATTGTCATTTTATAAAGAGCATAATTCATGGCAGGGATTCAATAAATTGTAGTTATGTAAAAAATCTTATAAACTTGTAAATATACATAAAATATAAGACTAATAACTTATCATTATTTTCTTGAAGTAATAAGATGAAAGTTACTCTAAAAGATGTTGTTAATAAATGTGCAATGATATGACAGCTATGGTTCTGCCTAATTTTTCAGTCTATCTTATTTTTCTGCTTTGGGAAAAAATTTACATTTGTTTCATAACATGTATTTCATTTTCTTTATAAAATGACATTGAATTGCTAATGATAATTATGACATGTAGAGAAGTTCCTATTGCAATAAAGAATGTTATGTAATTCTAATAAAACTTGTCAGGAGCATAGGTGGACAACTTAATGAAAGACATTATATACAAATGTTTAAAACATTATTGTAGTCATAGCAAAGTTTACTCCCTAATTTATTTGCCTGATATGTACTTTCTCAATACAATATTGCATTGAGATTCAGTAAAACTTGCAGAATTGGGTTATATTGGAAATTAAATTTTATTTTTGCAAGAATAATTATGAGATGAATGATACCAGCATATTTTAAATGTCATATTTTTTATAAAAATGTATATCCTGAGAATATGATTTTTACTTTACAAGAAAATAATTTGCTTTATTTTAAAGATTTTATTTATTTATTTGACAGAGAGAAATACAGCCTCAGAGGGAACCCAAGAAGTGGGAGTGAAAGAGGGAGAATCAGGTTCCCTGCTGAGCAAGGAGCCCTATGCAGGGCTTGATCCTGAAACTCCAGGATCATGACTTGAGTTGAAGGCAGACACTTAATGAATGAGCCAGCCAGGCACCTCCAAGATAATGTGTTTTTAGGTAGTTCTCTCTCTCTCTCTCTCTCTCTCTCTATATATATATATATTTAAAGATGTTATTTACTTATTTTAGAGAGAGAGAAGGAAAGAGAGTGCAAGCAGGGGGAGGGAGACGGACAAGCAGATTCTGTGTTCAGTGCAGAGCCCCACACAGAAATAGATCCCAGGAAACTGAAATCAAGATCTGAGCAGAAACAAACTGAGGGTTTTGGAAGTGAGGGGGTGGTGGGAGGGGTGAGCCTGGTGGGCAGGAAGGAGGGCATGTATTGCATGTAATACTGGGTATAGTGAATAAACAATGCATCTTGGAACATTGAAGGGTCAGATACTTGACTGACTGACTCACCCAGGTTCCCCTAGATCTCTGCATATTTTACAATTATAATAGTTACATTTCACTTTTAAAAAATTAATACTAAGTCTCTGATCAGATATTCCATCTTTTTATTTTCTGGAAGAGATAACATTGTTAATTTAAAGATATTGATAACTAACACCAGATTCTGTATCAAACCTAAGTCTGTATCCATTGTCTGTTTCAATATGTTGGTCTTAGTTCCAGTATTTTTGTGTTTCAAGTTAAAAAAAAAAATGTTTTTGTTTTTTTGTTTTGTTTTGTTTTGTTTTGTTTTTTTTATCTTTTAAAAGTATGAAGACGAGGGCACCTGGGTGGCTCAGTTGGTTAAGCCACTGCCTTCAGCTCAGGTCATGATCCTGGAGACCCAGGATCGAGTCCTACATCGGGCTCCCTGCTCAATGGGGAGTCTACTCTCCCTCTGAGCTTCTTTCCTCTCATGTTCTCTCTCACTAACTCTCTCTCTCTCTCTCAAATAGATAAATAAAATCTTTTTTTTTTTTTTTTTAAGTGCAAAGACCCCCAAAGATGTTATTTCTCCTCCAGAATGTGCGTCTTTTCCTCTGGTATGTTAGAATGCTGATAGCCAGAAATGCAGTGACAGGTAGAGGAGCCAAGGCTGTCTTTCCCCCGTGTGCTGACATAAAGATGTGTGAACAACATAACCGTGCTCTTGTTTTAGGCCATTATATATAGGGGTACTTTGTGTTATATATAGAAATTAATAATTGGAACAATCAGCAGCAAATAAATTGAACCTATACTTTTTTTTAAAGCTTTTTATACCTTATACAAATATTTATGTATAGTTATCAATATATGAGAGAACTCAACATTATTAAAATTGCCTCCAAAATTGAACTCCAAATGACTAAAATTGCCTCCAGATCCATCTCAATTTCTATCAATATACCCAGTGTCCTGTAGAAGTTACCAATTTGATTCTAGAATATATTTATTATATAACACTAATCTTTATGGGATTAAACAAAGCCTGAGAATTTATACTACTAGATATCAATATTTTTCCATAAGTATATAAGGAATAACACAGTTTATAGGGCACCTGGGGGGGGGGCTCAGTCATCAAGTGTCTGCCTCCAGCTCAGGTCACAATCCTGGAAGTTCCAGTATTGAGCCCCACATCGGGCTCCCTACTCTGAGGGAAGCCTACTTCTCCCTCTCTCACTCCCCCTGCTTGTGTTCCCTCTCTAGCTGTGTTTCTTTTTGTCAAATAAATAAAATATTTTAAAAAAGCAATGTTTAGCATTGGTTATTTGTATAATGATGGGAAAAATAGATGAATGGAGCATAATCATTGAGAAATAAACAACCCATACATGATTACCTATTTACATCCGAGGAGACATAACATTGTGCATTGAGATAAGGGTGACCTTTTAAATAATATATACTGGCACTATTGGATATCCTTCTGGAAAACATTAACCTTGTACACTATCTAAAACGATAAACAAACATTAACTTCAGATAGATCAGACTGAATATGAAAGGTATTAAAAAATCTTCTATTAGGAAAACAGAATATTTGTGTAACGTTGGTGTACATAAAGATTTCTTAAACAGGACAGAAAATACTGAGGCCAAAACATAGGTTAGATTACAATAAAATTAAGAAATTCCATTATTTATTTATATTTTATCTATCTATCTATCTATTTATTTTATTTTTTAAATTACATTATTATATTTTTTCATTGTTCCAAGATTCATTGTTTATGTCCCACACCCAGTGCTCCATGTAATATGTGCCCTCAGTACCCACCATCAGGCTCTCCCATCCCCCACCCACCTCCCTTCCACATACCTCAGTTTGTTTCTGAGTCCAAAGTCTCTCATGTTTCATCTCCCTCTCCAATTTACCCTAATTCACATTTCCTTTCCTTCTCCTACTGTCCTCCATATTACTCCTTATGTTCCACAAGTAAATGAAACCATATGATATTTAACTTTCTCTGCCTGGCTCATTTCACTCAGCATAATCTCCTCCAATCCAGTCCATGTTACTACAAAAGTTGGATATTCACCCTTTCTTATGGAGCCATAATATTCCATTGTATATATGGCCATATCTTTTTTATCCATTCATATCTTGAAGGGCACCTTGGCTCTTTCCACAGTTTGGCAATTGTGGTCATTGCTGCTATGAATATTGGGGTACATTTGGCCCTTCTTTTTACATCTCTATCTTTGGGATAAATATGCAATAGTGCAATTGCAGGGTCATAGGGTAGCTCTATTTTTAATTTTTTAAGGAATCTCCACACTGTTTTCCAAAGTGGCTACACCAACTTGCATTTCCATCAATGGTGAAGGAGGGTTCTCCTTTCTCCAAAGCCTCTCCCACACTTTTTGTTTCCTGTACTATTAATTTTGACCATTCTGACTGGTGTAAGGTGGTATCTCAATGTGGTTTTGATATGAATCTCCCTGATAGCTAATGATGACGAACATTTTTTTCATGCATCTGTTAGCCATTTGTATGTCTTCTATGAAATTCCGTTTTTTAAACAATATCACAAAAAGTCTGAAAAGTTTCATATCCAAAACTTTATTTCCATTTTAAATATATACATATTAATATGTATTGATACATACATATAAGAAAACTCAAGTCCATAATATGTTTAAAACCCTTCACATCACAAGAAATCTAGACAGGTACTTCATGTAACAGAGAACAAAAAGGATAAATAAAACTCTGAAATAGAACTCAATTTTATTAGTTATCAGGGAAGTGAAAATTAAAATATAATACTAATTCTAATACTATACACTCAGCAGAATGAATAAATTTTAAAAAGATAGAAAATGTCAAATATTGATAAAATGTGGAAAAATTGAATTATAATTGCTAAGCTGGGTAAGTTTGTGCAAATTACCAGGATAAAATGTTTGGAAGTATAACCTAGCAATTTCATTCTTAGACACCTAACAGAATTGTATGTTTTCTCCAGAATGAAAATAACCTGGGATTCCATCAAGATATGCTGCTTAACTGTGTTATATTCACAACATAAAAAAAATTACATGTATCAGGACGCCTGGGTGGCTCAGTCATTAAGCGGCTGCCTTCAGTTCAGGCCATGATCCTGGAGACCCAGGATCGAGTCCCACATCAGGCTCCCTGCTCGGCGGGAAGCCTGCTTCTCCCTCTCTCACTCCCCCTGCTTGTGTTCCCTCTCTAGCTATGTTTACTTCTGTCAAATAAATAAAATCTTTTTAAAAAAATACATGTATCTCACAAGATATTGAGGGAAAACTGGTCAAACACAAATGAGTGTATATTGTATAGTCCACTAATCGCAGTTTCACGTTTCCTATGTGTATAACTCAGTGAAAAATTCTAACGATACAAATAATAGCCCTATTTCTAATTCTGAGGTCACATACTCTTTATGCTATTTTAGGGGGTATTGACCTTAATGATTTTATAAGAGGATATTATTTTATTTTCTCATATTTGACACAAATTGACTCAATGTTCCAATAAATTTGAAGCAAGAAGTGCTGGTTGAAATTTGTAAATTAAAGTGTAAAGCATTCATCTCAGTTCAATTTATCTTCTGCTTGTATTTATTTCTGACTGATTAAAATTGATTGTTTAATGCCACATACAATGTTTCATTGTTTTTCAAGCTTTAGTTAATCACAGTAGGTGGATCTTATACCCATTTTTACTGTTGAGTCATTTACTCTTACAGACATTAATGAAATGTCTCAATTTCTTACCAGTAGAAAATTTAGAACATGTTGGATGAAGTCTAGTTTTATCATTGTGACAGAGTGTGTTGCCACTGACAAAGACTCATTCAAATATGATGTGCTATAATTTATTTTTATTCGAATATTTCTATTAATACAGTATGACCACAAGAATAATGATAAAAATATAGGCTCCTGGGTGGGTGGCTCAGTCTGTTAAGCATCTGAATCTTGATTTCTGCTCAAGTCATGATCACAGGGTCCTGAGATCAAGCTTTACTGGATCAAGCTCCATACTGGACGTGGAACTTATTTCAGATTCTCTCTCTCCTTTTCCCTCTGCCCTCCCCCCTCTAAATAAAAAGAGAATAATAAAAATAATGTATGGGTTTAGCATCATATATATTACAAAGCACTATTGTTTAAAGGGCTATTACCCTTGCCATCCAAGAAAAACAGTCATTTGGTCTCTCTTTTTTTTTCTTTTTTAAGAAATAAAATTATAGGGGCAGCTGGGTGGCTCAGTTGGTTAAGCGACTGCCTTCGGCTCAGGTCCCGCGTCAGACTTCCTGCTGTACAGGAGGCCTGCTTCTCCTTCTCTCACTTCCCCTGCTTGTGTTCCCTCTCTGGCTGTGTTTCTCTCTGTCAAATAAATAAAATCTTAAAAAAAAAAAAGAAATTAAATTACATTCTTCAATATATCACATATTTTATAATATTTGAGTTATTAAATTTTCTCATTGCTAGATTTGGTTGCTTATTATTGCTTGAGTTCAGGTAATTAGTAAACTATCTGATGTAATATGCAGCATAATTAATATAACTTAATGGAAAATATATTTTTTTAAGATTTTATTTATTTGACAGAGAGAAACACAGCCAGAGAGGGAACACAAGCAGGGGGAGTGAGAGAGGGAGAAGCAGGCTTCCCGCCGAGCAGGGAGCCTGATGTGGAGCTCGATCCTGGGTCTCCAGGATCATGACCTGAGCCGAAGGCAGTCGCTCAACCAACTGAGCCACCCAGGTGCCCTGGAAAATAATTTTTAAAACCTTATGTAATTCTCTGAATTACAGCAATGAAATTACTATCTAAAGGTCACAATAATATTTTGGAAAACAGTCATTCAGGACTGAATTAAGCATAAGTCATATTTACTCATATCAGTGATTACAAAAAATGAAATCAGAACTTTTAAAATAGGTCTATATGTTAATGTTCACATTGTTGGCATTTAATTTTGATAAATACATTGACATTACAGTCTCTAAAGTTGAAAATTTCTTAGAAGGCAATCATTGGAGTACATTTATGTAAAGTTATCAAAATAGTGGAAACGTAGGGTTTGAATGAAGTTGTACATTTACTTTTATCCTGAGTTAAATTGAAAACTAATAATTCATATTTTATATGTTTAAAGAACGACTTCCTAATGTCATAATGATGATAGTAATGGACTTAAAAATACCCATATACATTCTGAATATTAAATATAATAAATAATTTTGGTATATTTTAAATTTTATCTTCATTGTATTGTGTTCTGCATCTCCAAATTGTTAAACTGATTATTGCCACCAATACTAGCAAATTATAGTTAAATAACATTTCATATTTTAAGTTTTAGGATGTAACCCTAGAACTGATAATAGTTGTTAATTTGTTTTCAATATCAATGATTTTATCAAATCATTTCCCAAAGGGCTGACTTTAGAAGATTAATAAAACTAGATAGAAATATGTAATAATGTAAAATTTCATTACAATATTATTTTATTCAACCAGTTTTGAACTAATTCAAAATCTAAACACCATATGTGCTAGCATTTTTTTCTTTTCCTTTTCTGTATTTCCTTTTTTTTTTTTTTTACTTTATAAAGGAAACATTTTCTAAGAAATTTAATAACATAAAGCAGATGACAGCTGAATTTATAACAAATGTTATCAAAACAAAAATACCCAAAGAAAAATGGCACAGTTACTATTATTATGTGCTAAATTTTTATTGGGCAAGCCCAAAATAGGAGAAAAACTTATTAACTGATTTTTCCAGAAGTGGCTTCAAACCTTTTTATTCCTCTAGTTTGTCTCCATGTTTTCCAGAGTCCTACGAGTTGTGCAGTATTCTTTCAAGATTAGAATAGCTTTTTACAATTATATGTTCTTAAATTTATTAGTGCTATATATACAAAGGATTTACTACTAATAAATTATTGTCTTTTATGATAAGGGGTTTAATAGAATATGCTGGCCCTATTAGAAATTGTTTGTATTGATCATTTGAAAATAATAATGGTGGTTTCTTTTTTCTTTTTTTTTTTTTAAGAGTTTATTTATTTGACAGAGAGAAACACAGCCAGAGAGGGAACACAAGCAGGAGGAGTGAGAGAGGGAGAAGCAGGCTTCCCGCCGAGCAGAGAGTCCCATGTGGGACTCGATCCTGGGTCTCCAGGATCATGCCCCGAGCCGAAGGCAGTTGCCCAACCAACTGAGCCACCCAGGCGCCCCAATGGTGGTTTCTTAATTGTCCAAATATTGATTCCACTTCATGTATTGATCTATAACAATTAAGTCTTTGTATCATCTAAATGTTTCTAAGTTGGGGATATAATGATGAAAATGATTCATCAATTTAGTAGAAGAAAGAAGGAAATGGGTGCTGAACAGAAATAGTGCAATCTATAAATTTTTATTTAAAAGGTTAGAATTAAAGATTTAAGTGAGGAATGCATGGATTATTCTTGAATTTTCAATGACTATATCATTGTGAATATAAAAATTACATTTTTAACTTTATTTTTAGTATTCCAAAATTCATTGTTTATGCCCCACACCCAGTACTCCATGCAATACATGCCCTCAGTACCCATCACCAGGCTCACCCATCCCCCCACCCCATCCCCTCCAAGAACTCAGTTTATTTCTGAGTCCAAAGTCTCTTATGTTTCCTTTCCCTCCTCGATTTACCCTATTTTCCATTTCCTTTCCTTCTCCTCCTGTCCTCCATATTACTCCTTATACACAACAAGTAAGTGAAACCGTGTGATACTTGACCTTCTCTACTTGGCTTATTTCACTCAGCATAATCTCTTCCAATCTGGTCCATGTTGCTACAAAAGTTAGATATTCATCTCTTCTGATGGATGCATAATATTCCATTGTACTTATATACCATATCTTCTTTATCCATTCATCTGCTGAAGGGCACCTTGGCTCTTTCCACAGTTTGGCAATTGTGGCCGTTGCTGCTATGAACATTGGGGTATATATGGCCCTTCTTTTCACTACATCTGTCTCTTTGGGGCAAATACCTGGTAAGTGCAATTGCAGGGTCATAAGGTCACTCTGTTTTTAATTTTTTAAGGAATCTCCACACTGTTTTCCAAAGTGGCTGCACCAACTTGCATTCCCACCAACAGTGTAAGAGGGTTCCCCTTTCTCCACAGCCTCTCCAACACTTGTTGTTTCCTGTCTTGTTAATTTTGGCCAGTCTGACTGGTGTAAGGTGGTATCTCAGTGTGGTTTTGATTTGAATTTACCTGATAGCTAGTGATGATGAAACTTGTTCATGTGTCTGTTAGCTTTTTATATGTCTTCTATGGAGAAGTGCCTCTTCATGTCTCCTGCCCATCTTTTGATGTGATCATCTTCTTTTTGGGTGTTGAGTTTGAGGAGTTCTTTATAGATCTTGGCTATCAGCCCATTGTCTCTAGTGTCATTTGTAAATATCCTCTCCCATTCCATGGGTTGCCTCTTTGCTTTGTTGACTGTTTCTTTTGCTCTGCAGAAGCTATTATTTTGATGAATTTACAGAAGTTCATTTTTGCTTTTGTTTCCTTTGGCTTTGGAGACGTGTCCTGAAAGAAGTTGCTGTAGCCGATGTCAAAGAGGTTACTGCCTATGTTCTCCTCTAGGATTTTGATAGATTCCTGCCTCATGTTGAGATCTTCCATGCCTTTCAAGTTTATGTTTGTGTGTGGCATAAGAGAATGATTTAGTTTCATTCTTCTATATGTAGCTGTCCAATTTTCCCACACCACTTATTGAAGAGACTGACTTTTATCCACTGGATATTTTTTCCTGCATTGTCGAAGATGATTTGAGCATAGATTTGTGGGTCCATATCTGGACTCTCTACTCTCTTCCATTGGTCTATTTTGCTGTTTTTGTGCCAGTACCATGTTGTCTTAGTGATCACAGCTTTGTAATAAAGCTTGAAATCAGGAAACATAATGCCCCCAGCTTTGTTTTTCTTCTTCAACAATTCCTTAGCAATTCAGGGTCTTTTTTGGTTCCATATAAATTTTAGGATTGTTTGTTTTAATGCTTAGAAAAATGTTGGTGGAGTTTTGATTGGGATGGCATTGAAAGTATAGATTTCTCTGGGCAGTATAGACATGTTAAAAATGTTTATTCTTCCAATCCATGAGCATGGAATGCACTTCCATCTTTTGGTGTCTTCTTCAATTTCTTTCTGGAGTATTCTATGTTTCCTCAAGTATGGATCCTTAACTCCTTTGGTTAGGTTTATTCCTAGGTATCTTAAGGTTTTTGGTGCTATAGTAAATGGAATCAATTCTCTGATTTCTCTTTCTATATTTTCGATGTTAGGGTATAAAAATGCAACTGATTTCTATGCATTAATTTTGTATCCTGCCACATTACTGAATTGTTGGATGAGTTCTAGTAGTTTGGGGGTAGAGTCTTTTGGGTATTCCATATAGAGTATCATGTCATCTATGAAGAGAGAGAGTTTGACTTCTTTGCCAATTTGAATATATTTTTTTTTAATTTCTTTCTGTTGTCTGATTGCTTTTGCTAGGACTTCTAACACTACGTTGAACAATAATGGTGAGAGTAAGCATCCTTGTCTTGTTCCTGATCTCAGTGGAAAGGCTGTCAGTTTCTCCTCATTGAGAATTATATTTGTTGTGGGGTTTTTGTAGATAGATTTTATGAGTTTGAGGAATGTTCCCTGTATTCCTATACTTTGAAGAGTTTTAATCAGGAATGGATGTTGTATTCTGTCAAATGCTTTTTCTGCAACAATTGAGAGAATCATGTGGTTCTTCTCTCTTCTCTTATTGACTTGTTCTATCATGTTGATTGATTTGTAAGTGTTGAACCACTCTTGCATCCCTGGGATAAATACCACCAGGTTGTGGTGGATAATCTTTTTTTTTTTTTTTTTAACATTTTATTTATTTGTTTGACAGAGAGAAACACAACCAGAGAGGGACGCAAGCAGGGGGAGTGAGAAAGGGAGAACCAGGTTTACCATGAGCAGGGAGCCTGATGTGGGGCTGGATCCCGGGTCTCTGGGATCATGGTCTGAACTGAAGGCAGTCGCTTAACCAACTGAGCCACCCAGGCACCCCCGATAATCTTTTTAAAGTATCGTTGGATCCTATTAGCAAGGATCTTCTTAAGAATCTTGGCATCCATATTCATCAGAGATATTGGTCTGAAATTCTCCTTTTTGATGTCGTCTTTGTCTAGTTTGGGGATTTGAGTAATTCTGGCTTCTTAGTAAGAGTCTGGAAGTTTTCTTTCTGTTTCTATTTTTTGAAACAATTACAGGAGAATAGGTGTTATTTCTTCTTTGAATGTTTGGTATAATTCCCTAGGACATCTGTCAGGTCCTGGGCTTTTGTTTTTGGGGAGGTTTTTGATCACTGCTTTAATCTCGTTACTAGATATTGGTCTATTCAGGTTGTCAATTTCCTCCTGTTTCAGTCTGGGAAGTTTATGGGTTTCCAGGAATGCATCCATATCTTCTAGGTTGTTAAACCTATTGGCAAATAACTGTTGATTGTAATTTCTGATGATTGCTTCTATTTCCTTGGTGTTAGTCATGACCTCTCCCTTTCATTCATGATTTTATTTTATTTTTTTAAAAGATTTTATTTATTTGACAGAAAGAAACACAGCCAGAGAGGGAACACAAGCAGAGGGACCGAGAGAGGGAGAAGCAGACCTCCTGCTGAGCAGGGAGCCTGATGCGGGACTCGATCCCAGATCAGGGATCATGACCTGAGCCAAAGGCAGTCGCTTAACCAACTGAGCCACCCAGGTACCCCTCATGATTTTATTAATTTGGGTCTTGTCCCTTTTATTTTGGGTTAGTTTGGCCAATGGTTCATCAATCTTATTATTTCTTTTAACAGACCAGCTTCTAGTTTCATTGATGTGTTCTACGGTATCTCTAGTTTCTGAATTACTGATCTTTGCTCTAATGTCAAGTATTTACCATCTTGTGCATGGGACTGGTTTAATTTGTTGTTGATTTTCCAGTTCTTAAGGTGTAATGAGAGTTGGTGTATTTGGGATTTATCAATTTTTTTTTTTTGAGTGTAATTTGGATGGCTATGCATTTCCCCCTTAGGGATGGCTTTGCTGATTCCCATAGGTTTTGGATTGATGTATCTTCATTATCATTGGTTTCCATGAAGTGTTAAGTTCTTCTTTGATTTTCTGGTTGATCCAAAGATTTTTGAGCAAGATAGTCTTTAGCTTCCAAGTGTTTGATTTTCTTCTGAATTGTTTCACCTACCCTAGACATTAGCATATTTAAATTAGGTTGCATCTCATTAAATAGCCTTTTTAACCTCTGCCAGTTCAGCTTTCACTTGTGTCCTTAGAACCTCTATCTTGCTACTAATGTTCTTTTCCAAATAGCCATTGCTTGGATTATTGCCACCCTGATTTCCATTTCTGTCATATCGTTTATGTTAATTTCCAGTAGTTTTGTGACAGGGGTTGCAATCTCTGGGTTTTTCTTTTGTTGGTTGTTCCTCCTCCGAGTCATTTTGTTGAGGTGTGGTTGAGGGGATGTATAGCTGAATGTATAAACCACTGTCCAGGTGATTTTCTCCTTGGAAGGTTTCAGGGCAATCAGAAGTTACCACCAAAAAAGAAGAAGAAAGAAAAAAGAGAGAAAAAGTGAAAAGAAGCAAGAAAAAAATGACCAAAATAGGCCCCAATGGTAGGATTTATGTGGTATAAAACCACAACAGAGTAAAAATAAAGACCATCAAGAGTTAAAGAAAGTTGTAGAGGTCAAAAAACTAAACCTAACCCAAATGACCCCCAAGACCAGTATTTATATATTACAAAGACAAAAACAATTACACAGAAACACTGACAGAAGAATAGGATGGGAAGTTGAGTGCGAACCCTCGTTGTGGGCAAGGAAAGTATTTCAGATTCTCCTGGGTGTGTCTTGTTATTATTGTTAGAGGAGTCCACTTTCTAGAGATACAAGGAGATTAAAACTGGTTTTTAGGTAGGAATAGTATTGAATAGGAATGAAGGATTACCTTTTCGTTTATAACTATATGTATATTTAGAAGAAAAAAGAATAAAGAAAAGAGAAAAAGGAAAATAAAATAGAAAAATCAAACAAACAAAAGAAGCAAAAACAACAACAATATTAGCACAGGTATGTGTTTGAAAAAAGTTCAAGGTAAAAACTTATTGTGGAGTGTTGTATTAAGTATCACATTGTAATAATAAGTGGGTTAAAAAATATAAGAACAAAAACCATGAAAATGAATTTTAAATTTAAAGTGAAAACTTAGAGGGCGCCTGGATGGCTCAGTGGGTTAAAGCCTCTGCCTTTGGCTCAGGTCATGATCTCAGGGTCCTGGGATCGAGGCCCACATCAGGCTCTCTGCTCAGCAGGGAGCCTGCTTCCTCCTCTCTCTCTGCCTGCCTCTCTGCCTACTTGTGATCTCTCTCTCTCTGAAATAAATAAATAAATTCTTTTAAAAAATAATGTGAAAACTTAGAAAAATAAAATAGAAAAATGTTAAAAAGTAAATAACGTGAAAAGCTGTATCTATGGGGCACCTGGGTGGCTCAGTTGGTTAAGCGACTGCCTTCGGCTCAGGTCATGATCCTGGAGACCCAGGATCGAGTCCCACATCGGAGTCCCTGCTCAGCAGGAACCCTGCTTCTCCCTCTCTCACTCCCCCTGCTTGTGTTCCCTCTCTGGCTGTGTTTCTCTCTGTCAAATAAATAAAATCTTTAAAAAAAAAAAAAAAGCTGTATCTATAAAACGTAGAGCTTTTGGGGTAGTACCAGGAGATTAATATATTGCTTTTTCCCCAGTGTTGGGGTTTTACAGTTTTATGGAGGCCCTGCGGTGTTTGTCCTCTTGTTCTTCTGTCTTGCCTTCTGGGGGAGGGGCCTGCCACGGTGTTTTTCAATAAGTGTTACCTGGGCTGAGTCTCTTTGCCCCTTTCTAGGGGCTGGGCTCCATGGCAACCAGGTTTTCAGGCTTTTGTTCTCTGGAGGGTTTGTTCTTCTGTGGCTTTTTACAGCTTATCAGAAAGTATAGCCAGAGCAAGATATCTGCACCCAGATCTCCATCTCAGAGAGACGCCTCAGTTAGCAGCCCTCTGAATGGTGCGGGGCACACAGACTCTGTCCATATTTTCCCCTTTGTCTTGCCACTTCTCACAACCAGATACACCTGCAACCACTAGTCAGACTGGTGCCCAAAACCCCCGCTTGTCATTTCACTCCCAAGCCATGGAACCCGCGATTGATTTCTGATCATGAGACCTTGTGTCTGCCCAGAGAGTCTCTGTAGCGCCCTCCCACGGCAAAAGGACTGAGATCCCGTGGTCCTGCAGGTCACGGCAAGTCTGCAGAATGGCCTCCCTTGCGGGTTGCGTGTGCCTGACCCAAGGGGCAGAAAAAACCCACGGAAGAAAAGCAGCAGTTTTAAAGATACTCCGCACTGCTAGGTTCCCTTACATGCTGCGCCAGGGAGAGCTTTCTATCCTCAGCCCGGAGCCATAGCTATATATCCCTGTGAACGGTGAAGACCCTTTGCTTTTGAGTGCTTTTAACCAGACTGTAAGTTGATTCTGGTCCCTGAGCACAGGGCACTTTCATATTGGGGTATTACTTTCCAGTGGGTTGCTTCTGGTGGCTCCCTCCCCCTTCTGATTCTCCTCTGAAATCAGGCTGAGCACTCCCGCTCCACTTAACCTCTCTGCTGATGCTCTTCTGCCCCTGCAGAGATCCAGAAGTGTGTAGTCGTACATCTCAGGCTGATTTCATGGGTTTTTAGAGTGTCCTGATAGATATATAGCTCACTTCAGGAGACCTTTAGAAGCAGGGTCTCCTACTTCTCCGCCATCTTGCCCCTCAAGTCCTAAAAATTACATTTTTGCCAGAGACGCACGATTCTTTCACTGTGTAACATTAAATTTTTGTGATATTTCTATAATGAAACCAAAGTTTACATCTAGCAATTTTCACACTATGCAATTTATTTTCCAAAGTGGATTGACTTACTTCATATTATCTAAGTAAGACATATGTGAAAATTTCAGTTTTAAGGTTTCCAGTAGAGAAAATATAGTTTAAGAAGATGCTACTTATCTACTTCCAGATATTAGTTATGACTTTCTTGTATCATTTTTATCCATCTCTTCAGGATGACAGATTAACATTTTGGAAAAATCCTTTTGAGAAAATTATATTGTTTTCTCACTAAGAAATATACCTTCTAAAGAAATATTCCTCTCTTTACAAAATTCCCAAACAATGATTCTCTTGGTCTCTCTTAAATTCCCTTTCCATTAAAAACTCAATACAACAAGACAACCTCCCCAAATAATTTTGATAGTTTCTCAATGGTTCCCTTTTTATTTTTTTTAATTATGTTATGTTAGTCATCATACAGTACATCATTAGCTTTTGATGTAGTGTTCCAAGATTCATTGTTTATGAATAACAACCAGTGCCCCATGCAACGTGTGCCCTCCTTAATACCCACCACCAGGCTCACCCATCCCTTCTTCCCCCTCCCCTTCAAAACCTTCAGTTTGTTTCTTGGAGTCCACAGTCTCTCATGGTTCATCTCCCCCTGAGATTCACTCCCCTTCACCTTTCCCTTCCCTCTCCTAATGTCCTCCATGATAGTTTCCTAGCAGTTCTATTTTTTAATCTAATTGATCATCTTTCACAGAAAGCTTCTATTCTCATACACTTCCAAACAATACACATGGTGGCAGCTTTGTCTTTTTTAAATGTAAATTCCATATACCCTCTATTGCTTAAAATATCTTTGACAGATAAATAAAATAAATAAATAAAAGCTTATACAGAATATCATTATAAAGATCCTATGTATGAATATGGCATGCATGACCCATTACAGTTCTGCTTTTCTTACTTTATAATTCAGTCTCTTCCAAGTATTATAAACATATACATCCAAATGAATTGTTCAGTGCTCTTATTTCTGGACACAATGAGTAGCTCCTATCAGGCTAATGATCCTATCAAGAAAGAATAGAAAAGATATCTCTGAAGCCACCAGAGAGCTGCTGAGACAAAAATGTTTCTAGGGTCAAGACTGGAGAAAGAAAAGAGTAACAGTGTGAGTTGAAATTCTGCAAGCAGATTTTCTTTCTGGTCCTTTGTCAGGACAGCCACTGAGAAATCCAGTAGTTATAGCTAACAAACCAGAAGTCTTAATGATTTATTCGAGCTGGAGAAGCAAAGAAAAGAATCTGGCACTCCCAAGGTAAATAGGACTTGAGGGAGTTGATAGTCCAGTAAGAAGGGAGATGAAGGGTAAGGGAGTCCTGCCCTCAGCAGATTTTCCCAGGAGGCTTTTACAGAATTGACGATTCTGCCAAATTAAGCAGAATAATGTGGAAACACATGGCAGTTTATTTCAGTCTTACCATGATGAAGAGACAAATATTGGAATTTAGAACTTTCAAGGAAGAAAAGCCCCAGCAAACTCCCTACACCCTCAGGTAGGACCCCTGGGGTACTACACAGAGGTAGGCAGAGCTTAAACAAACTTAACAAAAACTCTAGCCCAGAACCTAGTCAGCTCAGCCTCTAATTAGATTAAGATGTTCTATTCCTATCTTTTTTGTACACCAGAGAATAGAATTCAGCCCTTCTTGAAACAAGGTGATTCTAGTCTAGTAATTACCCCACAGAACAAGAACTAAAACCAAGAAATAGAGCCATTGCCAGATGACCCAAATAATTGCACTTATAAGTCCTAGGTTTAATGCAATTTTGATAAGTATATCAAAAAGGACACCAGAAGGAGAAGTTCACCAGAGAACTAGATTACATATTTAAATAATAATAATAGTAAGAAGAAAAACTTAAAACTGACAAATACAACAATTATGAATTCAATATATAATAGTATATGGAACTATCAGAAAAGAGGGTTAGTGAAATGAAAGAGAGTTCAACAGAAATATCCAGTTTGAATTGTAGTGAGCAAAACAGAAAAAGAGTGAGAAAAGATTGTTGGAAACATTGGGATACAATGAAAAGTCTAATATACTAAGAATTGGTTGGAGTCTCAGAGAAAAAGAGAAGTGAGAAAGAAAGCAAGATCAAAGTAGAATTCAGAAAGAGTTGAATAGATTTTTCATATACATACCAATTCTGATTCTTACCCTGCTCAAATAATAAAGTTTTACTTTTTACTTGTTTTCCATAGTACCTTGTTTTTATTTATCACTGTTCTTACCACTAGATGTTGCCATTCTTTATATATCCATAGTAGTTAACACAAGAAGTTCTTAAAACTTCCTATCTAATTGACTAAGTGTTTAAAGACATATTCTATAGGACAAATTTCAACTGTATACTTATTTTGCTCTTTAAAACTGTTTAAAATTTTAATGCATTTTAATGTAATTATTTTTTAAGTAGGCTCCACATCCAACACAGGGTTTGAACTCACAACCCTAAGATCTTAAAAAGATTTATTTATTTATTTCATAAAGAGAGTGTGGGAGGAGTAGCAGAAGGAAAAGGCGAGAGATAATTCTTAGACTCCCTGCTGAACACAGAGTCCTACATGGGACTCAATCCCAGGACCCTGAGATCATGATCTGAGCTGAAATCCAGAGTATGCTGCTGAAATGACTGAGCCATCCAGGTGTCCCTATTTTGTTTACTCTTAAAGTTAATATTCAGTCCTGTAACACTTATCTCTAAAAGAAAGACTCTGTGCTTAACATCAATTAATAGAATTTGAGAAGTCATTTATAACTAAATATTTGTTGAAAAGTATTAGAAAATTTAAGTGGAAATGAAATTCCTTTGGTACGAGAGAAATAGCATATATTGTAAAGGTATCTCTTTGCAGCAGGGGGGAGTACAATATTCTCTCCCTACTCCCCCAATTACCAGTATATAAACTTCAAGTTTATTTTATTACCAACTTTCATAAAAGTCATGGTTTTATGCCTTTAAAGCAGAATGAGACAATGAAATTAAAAGTAAAGTACTATTTTTCACTTTTGTCATTTAACAGTTTGTAAGTATTATCAATAATTTGGCTTTAAACAACAATGCCAGTGGTACACTTTAAAGTGAAATTAATACACCTTTTACCTTCATGAGATCCTTAAAGCCTTAAAGAAAACACGATATAGTTAATCATGTTTAAACTTAAATCCATCTCAATGCAATCAAATCAGGAAATAGGAAGCTTTTTTCTTCTCTGTCTTGCAAAATTACTATTATATTTTCTAGACCTGCTGGATCAAATGTGAAGGTAAGCCAGTGGTGTACCTTTGGTTAACAGATGATTCTAACAGATGAAATCAATAGAGTTGTTATGAGCATGTACTTCAAATGAAAAGGCATTTGGCACATCCTACATAACTGATTTTAAAACTGATTTTAAACTACATGATTCTTATTTTTGAATTTTGAAGACCAAAAGCCATAAACAAAATATTTCTGGTAAGTTGAAAGATTCTAATTTGTAGTATACTTATCTGACACACAAAACTGACAGTTTTGTCCTTGTTATGGCATTAATTAGAAGGAAGAGGGAAAAAATTGATTATTAATTACCCTGAGAGCAGTAGAACAAAATTAATAATGTCACAGTCTTTTGACTGGAATCAGTGGTTTCTTAAACAACACAGAAAAATCACTTGAACTATGATTAATTTTACTTGGATGAGAAGATACTAATGACCATGTAACTTTGAAATCAATGAGGTCTGCCACAAGAAACTATGGCATCCACTTTAACAATTTAGGTTATTTGGCTCAGAATTATTATGAAAAAGGGCTTGGGTAGTTGTAAGACAATGATGAAATGATGTATGAGTGAGGAGAATGAATTTGAGAATGTATGACTCGATGTATGGCTTGTTTCTACTGGAAATAAATATATTTTTGCTGTATTATTAGTATTACATAAAATATAACATTGCTATATTTGAAGATATTTAAAAAATAACTGACCTTTATGGGTTATAATAATATTTCTACTTAATTTTTTTATTTTTTCATTATATTTTCATTTCTTGTCACAATATGATAGAAATGAATTTTCATTTATTAAATTTACTTTAGCATACTGTCATAATAGCATCATTTCACATCATGATCATTTCCTTCCTATCAACAGTCTTCATCAGTACTACTAAGTTATTCTGATATGCATATATTTTAAGCTCATTTTTTCCCTTTAGTCAAATATAAACCTTGCTATTTAAGTATTTGCATTTTGGATCGAAAGGAATGGTTTTAGGTTTAGATATAAAACATTCAATTACAATGTCATAAGGTATGTACATGCCCTTGGGTTTACAAGTTGAAACTAATTTACATAAAATATACATTTCTTTCAGACTAGACGTCTTACTCATGAGTCTATCTTGATTTATCACTTTCTTTTTTTATTTTTATTTTTTTTGATTCATCATTTTCTATGTAAAACTAAGCATTTGATCCACTACTGATTGTCTTGTATTCCTGCTCCCAATGAAAGGGATCCTATAAAGCCTTTTCTAAAACATAACCTTGGAAATGCAGACACCAAGCTGTTACTGTAAGTAGTCAACTAAGTAATGAAATACCCTTTGGAAAGGGTAATATTGAAAACCTGGTCTGATTGTGTCCTCATGGGAAAATCTGTTTACTCGGAAATCATAGAGAATATGAATCATGGAGTTCAGAAAATGAACTTCAACATGATAACACTTGGCCAATGATGTCGCATAGGAAATCATCAAAATTTAGAATTTTTTTCAACTGTTTGATTATACTCTAAACTAAAAAAACTGACATGTACAGTGATGCAGAAATGCAAATAGGTATTTTCAATCCTCAACTGGTGAACCTGAAGACCAAGATTTTCTAGGAAAGAATGGGAAATCATCCCTGAGATATGACTGAAAAAAGACAGGATTAACTCACCTGATACTCACAGGGGAAGAGAAACGTAAGTATTTCAAGGTCATTAAGCTTCTAAGTAGCAGAGCTAGGCAGATAATATCTTTGTTACAATCACTATTCCAATGGATTTCAAGCTATTTTTAAGAGCTGCTTTTTTTTTTTTTTTATTGAATTGAACAAAGCCAAGTTAAATCAAATTAAAAACTGAGCTTCACTGGTTGAAGCCGGGGTGAGGAGTTATCCATTTATTTCTGTTCCCTCACCAAATCTCACCCAATTCTGTCATTCACAGTGATTGCAGGGCACTTCCACAGAACAAACCCTAGCCTTCCCTAAGTCTTTTAAAATCACTGCATTTAAGATGTTAGATGCTACATTAACACATTATTTTTTCTACTGATATATTATTAATAATGGACATCCCCATGATTACATTAGAATTCATTAGCTTAGTAGCTGGCTACTTGAAAAACAGAGAAGAAAATCAAGTCTTTTTTTTTAAGATTTTATTTATTTATTTGACAGAGAGAGACACTGCAAGAGAGGGAACACAAGCAGGGGGAGTGAGACAGAAAAAGCAGTCTTCTCACAGAGCAGGGAGCCCAACGTGAGGCTCAATCCCAAAATCCTGGGATTATGACTGGAACCAAAGGCAGACCTTTAACGACTGACTCAAGCATTTCTTGATAAGATTCCTTGGAAGCAGTCAGACTACTC
This sequence comes from Spilogale gracilis, assembly GCA_004023965.1. Taxonomy (NCBI): domain Eukaryota; kingdom Metazoa; phylum Chordata; class Mammalia; order Carnivora; family Mephitidae; genus Spilogale; species Spilogale gracilis. Next base: position 97,453 of record PITA01001946.1, on the reverse strand, counting down.
TGAAATACATGAGAAAGTCTGGGTTGTGAAGACTACATAATACACTTTCCCTCAAGAAAGTAAAGAAAGTACATAGACCTAAAAGCCCATTGTAAAGTTGAGCAACATGAAAGTACATGATAAAACACAACTAGAAAATTCGTAATCAGAAATTATAAAGCAGTTTTTGTTTGTTTGTTTCTTTGTTTTTTTCCAGAGCTCTTTCACCCATAACTTTCTTGTCAGGTCAAAATATGACAATATATGGTCAAGTATGATAAGTGTTATAAATAAGGAAGTCCAAAACATAAAAACTTAGAAATAGGAAATACAACTTTTCCAGGTAAACTCATTGGAACGAGTTCATGGACGTAGTGGTATGTAATATGGGCAAAATAGAACAAAAGGGTATTGGAGGAAATGGGACACAGGGTAGATATACCACAGCATCATTGACTACTCTTTCTCTTAGCTCATCTATTCTCAAAATTTCCTATAATACGAAGCTATTCATTTTAGATAATAGTATTTCTTAATATTTATATCACCTCTGATAACATAAAAAGCTTAACTATCTTATTTCCTCTGATGCTTTCTTCCCCTAATAATTCCTTAAAGTTGTTCAGTTCAAATATTCTTGGCACTCTGTTTCTTAAAGCCAAATATTTTGATGGGTGTGCAGTGTTGCGACTGATCATGTGGTAAAACTTATCAAAATCTGCCCCCCCCATTCCTTTAAGGTTTGGAAACCACTCCAGTCAGAAGTCTCCAATATCACGACCCTCCAGAAAAGACAAGGAACGAAAACAGCAGATGAATTGGGGTACCTTCCCAGTCACTTGTCACTGCAGAATCCCCACGGCCACTGCCAGACTCTGTTAGGATGGCAAGTTGGTGCCATGTCTTCACTAATTGGCTTCTGATAATCACAGATGGGATATTCTCTTTTGCTTTAGACACCATTGATTTGCGGTGATCCACAAAGAGAGGGCATCAGTGCTTCATGAGTCAGTTTGCCTACGATCTGTTATTGGAAAAATTCCCAACCCTTCTCATATCTCTGTGATCTGATCTTTGTAATTGCCTTGTCACTGTCTCACATATATTTGCTCAACCCAGGAGATTCTAAGGCATGAATGATGGCACGGTAGTTTCACCAACATTGTCCCATACATGACATTTCTATGATTAATTCCAAGACACTAAGCACAAAAAAGAAATAATATAAGTAGTCTACACCTAGGGGATGAGATCTTCCAAAAGTCATTTATTTTATTACACACTACCATTCTAAGACAGGGAGAGTATTTTATTTTTTCCTCTGTTAGTTATATCACCTAGCTCAGTTTCAGGCAAGCAGTGAAAAAAGTTTGTGTTTAATGAGTGAAGTGTGTGTGTGTGTGTGTGTGTGTGTGTGTGTGTGTGTGTGTGTTTTAGTAAATATTGAAAGAAATACCTAAATTATCAGTGTATTTGCTACCAATGTGTTAATCTTTATGTTACAGTTGTGCCATGGATTAGTGAATATATTTAATCTTACTTAAAAATAAGAGTGTTATGTATTTGAGAACCATACTTCTTTCAAGTTTCCAAAATATCCAGATTGTAATATAAAATATGCTAAGATATTGGTTACATTTCCTGATGGAAATATTATAAAGTATATCAGTAACTATATTAAAAATGATTTAGTATAGTCATACAACAGTCTTAAAAAGAGAGTGAAGAAATTTTAGATAAAATTTGCACCTGTGTTGGGGTGCCTGGGTGGCTCAGAAGGTTAAGCCTCTGCCTTCAGCTCAGGTCATGATCTCAGGGTCCTGGGATCAAGGCCCGCATCGGGCTCTCTGCTCAGCAGGGAGCCTGCTTCCTCCTCTCTCTCTGCCTGCCTCTCTGCCTATTTGTGATCTGTCTGTCAAATAGATAAATACAATCTTTAAAAAAATTTGCACCTGTGTTGAGATTATTACCTTAAGGAAATATTTAAGCTTACATATAGGTAATTATCAATGAATATTTCCAGATAGACAGTTTGTTGAAAAATACACACATAAAAACTTTGATGAGGAGAGTGTAGTAAGTTGAAAACTGTTCAGCAATTTCCCTTAGAAGGATGCATGCGATCACAGAAAAAAGGAGATTAAAACAGACTAATTAGAGCTAATTTCAAGATTATTACATTTTTTATCATCTCACATAACATGGAATAGACTTGCAAAAAAAGGAAAGAACAAGACATAACTTGTATCCTCCTTCTCTTCCTCTTCCTTTCCCTCCTTTTTCTTCATCTTCTTTTCCTTCTCTACCTTCTTTCTTAAGCCCATCTGCAACTATCACCAATTTTTCAAAATAAGCAATCAACTCACATAGACAAATTAGAAATCTGTTTGGGAAGAGTGAATAAACTGTTTTAATCAAGGGGCTGGGACTTCAAAAAGTAAATTTAGTTACAGAATCCTGAATAAATAAATTTGAGGGATAATTTAAAGGATAAGAAATCTACAAATATAGCCATAATGCACATATTTTTATTCACCTTTTTTTCTTTTCCTCCTTCCTTCCTGAAGAAATCATATTAGAAGAAAGTAAGCAAAGATCTACAGAGGTCCAGAGGGAATATCTAGAAGAAATAAATTCAACCCTTAATTTTTTTGAGCTCTAAAAGTTTCTTTGGAAATCATGTAAAATTTTTATTTCCCTGTATAATATATTGATTTATTTTAATGTAAGAAATAATGTTTTTACACTAAAATCTGAGCTTTCTTGGCAGTTGAATAAAAAAGAATAATTTTTATTTTTCCAGCAGCTTTCATAGATTCCTTATATAATGTCCTATGAGGGGTATTTAGCTGGACAACTTGAGCAAAATAATGACTTTATAGGATATGTTTAAAACACCCTAGAGGACCAAAAATGAATGAGACTTTGGTCATCTTGTGATGCTAAAAATTAAAATATGAAAAGTATCTTTTATATGAAAATATTTGAAAATAATTTTTCAATACAGGCACGAACAGTGAAGACATGGAATAGAGTCAATAATTTGAACAAAATGAATGTGAAATAATAAAGCCTGTCCTTCCTACGGTAAATTTATTATCATGAAGTTTTTCTATTTATTTTTTTTTTTAAAGATTTTATTTATTTGACAGAGAGAAACACAGCCAGAGAGGGAACACAAGCAGGGGGAGTGAGAGAGGGAGAGGCAGGCTTCCCGCTGAGCAGGGAGCCCAATGTGGGACTCGATCCCGGGTCTCCAGGATCATGACCCGAGCCGAAGGCAGTTGCTCAACCAACTGAGCCACCCAGGCGCCCCATGAAGTTTTTCTATAAAACACAAACAATAAAAAAAAAAAAAACCCACAAACAATAACATTAACTCTCCATTGAGGAATGCTTTTTATAAAATTATATTACTAAAGCATAAGTGATTGGTAATGTTTGTAACAATGTATTTAGGGCACTTGTGCTTCCTCCAGCATGTAATAATTAGATAAGTTCACATGATTTAGAATAGTTCATAATGGCTTTGTTGAAATGATTTTCTCCTGGTATTTTAAGTCATTATGGGTTTTAGCAAAATTGATAAATAAAATCAAGAATATATATAGGAATACATCCCTCTGTGAAGCATTTTTCAGTGGAAGTTGGTCAAAGAGATTTTTGTGTGATTATATAAAGACAATGATTAACCACATATCTTTTCACACACATGCATTGCCTTTTCCTGAATGTATGTCTATTTATAAACAGATAGATGTTGATATTTAATGTATAGACACAGATGCTTTTTCCATGGGCCTGTACTCAGTTTTGACAAAAGTCATGGTGGCCAAGCAAAAAAAGGAAAAAAATCACTTCTTATGGGTATTCTTGTTGTCTACCTAGACACATTTTGACAATATATTCTATCTCTACTTAAAAAAAATTCCTTTATATTAAAAATTTGGGGGCACCTGGGTGGCTCAGTGGGTTAAGTCTCTGCCTTTGGCTCAGGTAATGATCTCAGGGTCCTGGGATCGAGTCCCACATTGGCTCTCTGCTCAGCAGGGAGACTGCTTCCCCCCTCTCTGCCTCTCTATCTACCTGTGATCTCTCTCTCTCTGTCAAATAAATAAATAAAATTCTTTTTTAAAAATTTTTAAATCTTTTAAAAAAGAATTTTATTTATTTATTTGACAGAGAGAAACACAGCAAGAGAGGGAACACAAGCAGGAGGAGTGAGAGAGGGAGAAGCAGGCTTCCCGCCGAGCAGGAAGCCGGCCGTGGGGCTCGATCCCGGATGTCCGGATCATGAACTGAGCTGAAGGCAGTTGCTTAACCAACTGAGCCACCTAAGCGCCCCATGAATAAATAAAATTCTTAAAAAAATATTGATCACACCAAAGCTCCCCTTAGAAATTATTATCCAGTTCCTTAATACTTTCATTTTAATTTATTTTTATAAGATTTATCTATTTATTTGAGAGAGTGAAAAGGAGAGGGAGAGAGAACTCAAACAGACTCTGCTTTTAACACAGAGTCCAATGTGGGCCTCAATCTCACCACCCTGAGATGACCTGAACAAAACCAAGGGTTGGAGGTTTAACCAACTACATCACTAGGGACTCCTTTATTACTTTTATTTTGAAACAGTGAAAATTAATAATCAATATTCAATACCTCCAGTTTCACATCCAACACTTTTAATCCTAACTGTGCCTTTCTAATCTAACTAATCTAGATATAACTGTAGACTTTTTCTATTCTATTGATATTATTTTTCAAATATTGGTGTTTATCTCATGTCAAATTTAGTCCTACTTGATATTTTAAATCTGCTAACCATTAATCTTGTCTTGATGCAAATATCTTCTTCTTTTACTTTTTAAGTAGTGAATATTCACTACTTTTCTCATTCCCTCTCAAGCCAAAGAGTTTCCATTTCCTTCACCTCCTCAATTTCTGCTGCGTTCTGTGCTAAAAATGTAGTATTTATATAGATATTTTTGTTCATCTTCTGTGTATTTTGCTCTCTTTTCTCGGTCTTTGGTCAGTTTCACTTATTGCCATGGCTCCAGCTCTCACAAAACCCATGACAAACTAATAAATATTATCTCCATGACTTTTTCTGAACCCATATCCACCTGTCCTGCTCTCGAGTCTGTCATATATAGACTCATATATATTATATTACATGTATATAATATATGATCTAATAACATACATCACCATTTATGAATAAAATAAAGTACTTATTCTGCTTTTCATATATAGAGAGTATTTGAAGATAGTCAGATACTGAGGGAAAAATCAACTTTCTAGAGCAATCACAGCTAATAAATACTGATAACTCATCAACAACTGTTAACCATTGCAGCATGTTGATGTGTAGTGATGGGGGGATCAGACTAATCACTTGAATCTCTCATCAGTGTTAAAATGATTAAACAACAGGCAAACAAATATGATGTATTTTTTGGTATGATACAATATGAGTTGAACAATCCTACCTATGACATTCTTTCTAAACACTGCATATGAATCACACTATTAACTATAGAAATTTAGAAAAAACATGAAGAGAAACAAACTAATAACATTGTAAAGATACAATCAGCTGAATCCCCCCAAATATGGAAAATTCTTTGTAACATGTGATATGTTTTCTTAAATAAAGTAATACCACAGAGAAAAATGAAGCAGACCAAAGAGATAATAAGCCCAATACAACGTACAGATTTTATTGGGATCTAAATTCCAAACAGAAATTGAATTAAATATATTTCTAAAATTATTAACAAAAATTAATGGAGATTGTTTACTAACTGATACTAACGAGTCACCTATAATTTTGCTCTTTGTGTTAATCATTTTGACAATTAAAAAAAAACTCCTTATATATTAGTATATATATAATATGTGTACATAACATACATACCCTATCTATTTGTAGTATATATTAATAGTATATAAATATGTGTGATTTAAATTTTCTAAATATATTTTAAATACTTCAGAATTAAAATGGAGTACTATGAAATAAAAAATGCATAATGCTTTTTTGAACCTAGATTGAGTTCATGAAGACATATGCTATTCCTTTTCTGTTTATCTGAAAATTTTTACAACAGCAAAAGTTTCAACAAATCTTATTTTATTTCCCTTCTGTATGTATTACAAAGTTGTTTTATTTGTTCATTTGTATAACAGTAGTGACAATTTGTGTGTGTCACACTTCCTTAAAAATTGACGACAGGTATAGAAATGTTATCATTTGACTGATCTTTCTTTTTTATCTCCTAAATAATTGAAGCTAGGCAAAATAGCAGTTAGTGTTTATCCATGCCACAAAATTAGAAATCATTGACGTAATATTGGAAACAATTACTTTTACTGTCCAAATGTTTGTTAGAATATCACATTAAATAGAATGGTAATAGCCATATAAATTTAAAGCACCTCCTTGTAAAGCTAGAATTTTTACATTATTAGCAGATGTGTTTTTAATTTTACAACATGAAAATATTATAGATCTATGTTTTTCTTTATGTTTTCTTTTTAGTTTATCAGTGGTCTTATAGCCTTTGAATATGTTTTATCAGATACAATAGAGAAAACTTAAAATTACTACCAAGCTTTCCACTTCCTCATAACTATGCCTGGGCTTTCCCTGTCCTTCTGGTGACAGATTTGCATCTTCAAATAAAGCTGAAAATTTGAACTAATCATTATTCTCAAACTAACTCTTGATTACAGGCTGAGCTTATTTGCTAAACATGACCGACCGGAGTAATTACTTATTCTGTTTTTCTAGAGATGGCAAGGAAGGCTCCCATTTTGCTTTGATGGAAAGCCTGTAATCCAGAACTGTTTTTTTTTTTTTTTTTTTTTTTAAAGATTTTGTTTATTTGACAGAGAGAAACACAGCCGGAGAGGGAACGCAAGCAAGGGGAGTGAGAGAGGGAGAAGCAGGCTTCCCGCCGAGCAGAGAGCCCGATGTGGGGCTCGATCCCAGGTCTCCGGGATCATGACCTGAGCCGAAGGCAGTCGCCCAACCAACTGAGCCACCCAGGCGCCCCAATCCAGAACTGTTTTTAGCAATGTAGCAGTGGGTAATCCTCACGTGCGTGTGTGTGTGGGTGTGTGTGTGTGTGTTTTCAAGTTTTTATTTAAATTCCAGTTAGTTAACATATATGCAATATTAGTTTTAGATGTAGAATTTAGTGAATAATCACTTACATACAAAGCCCAGTGCTCATCACAAGTGCTCTCCTTAATGCCCATCACCCATTTAACCCATCCCCTGCCCATCTCTCCTCTAGCAACCCTCATTTTGTACTCTATAGTTAAAAGTCTATTTTATGGTTTGCCCCTCTCTTTGCAATGAGTAAGCTTCTTGAAGATAGTCTAGCCAATAAAATAAGAAGCGCATCCAGAGAGATGGGATGATAATTAGTGGAGAGAGAGAGAGGAAGAGAGAAAAACAAAGACAAAGAGAGAGAGAGAGAGAAAGGGAGAAAGAGAGAGAGAAGGAAGAAAGCAGTGTACATACCTTCATATCCTTGAAGTGTACATACCTTCATATCCTTGGTTTAATTTGTCCTTGACAGAAGCTCAAGTCTTTTGTTTGGGATAAAGAACAGATAGATTTTCAGTTCTCACATGTTTATTTAAATTGGGGTTTTGTCACTTATAAATAGGTACCCAACTACTCTCAGGTGTGTTCTTATTTTGGGAAGTCATTTGGGAAGAAAAGAAATTCATCCAGAATTATGTAAATTCATTCATATACTTATTCATCCAGCATATATGAAGCATATTTGTATGCCTTGAACTAAGCCTTTCTGGAAACATAATTAAACTGAATGTAAAGATCTCTGTTTACATAATTCTCCCAATATATGGCAATTATACAAATCATTACAATGGAAGGTGGCACATTACTTAAGAACTATATACAAAGTGTTAAAGGAACACAGAAAATAGACAGTGTAACACTGCAAGTTCCAAGTTGCCTTTGGAAAGTTACCTCATCTTCAAATATGTAATTAAATCATTAATAAATAATGTTTGATAAGCTATACTAATTTCAGTAATATTCACTGAAAACACTTTGCAGAATCTGAAAAATTGCCTGAGTTTCATGTTGAAATCAACATGGTATCACATAAAGACAAAAGAATCAAGTCAAAACACTGGAGTGGCTCTCACCCATCCTTACAGACTAGCATTACTTACAGAGCTTTAACTAAGCACCTGTACACAGGACCCATCCTAACGGTTCTGTTCAATTGATCTGGAGTGGCTGTTTAAACTGCTGCAAAATAATTTTGTTGGGATTCCAGGGAGGATGATAATCCCTGACCTAGATTAAGTATTTCTTGGGAATTAGCAGATGTGTGTGAAAGGATTTTTTTCTTCTTCTGTCTGCAGTATTGGGAATTTCAAGGCAATGCATGGAAATTTACAAGTATAAGAACTCAAACATTGGACACCTATATTCTGTTCATAGTGGAAGTCGCCACAGTGAATAGTGAAAAGTAATGGAAAATTTTATTTCCAAAAGATTTCTGTTAGAGGAGTTCACTGAGAGGACATGACCTCCAGTTGACTTGTAACTGGACCCTGGCAATCAGAGGCTCCTCACTGTCTTCCCTGTCCTTGGAATGTGCACTCTTCTTGCCTTCTGCATGCTAGAAGCTGCCCAAGGACACAGACTTGAGATGGTGGTATGTTCATATCGTCTGGTTGGATATGTGACTCAGGCCAGTTAAGGCTTCTGTGTAAACTTTCAGATTCTGGTACGAGGGTGCAGCAATCTACTTGTCTTGCAGCTGCCCAAGACAGCCTGCTAAATTCCCTTGCTTGATACACTTGCCACCTAGCAACCTGAAATGGTCTCTTTCTTCAGTCCCTCCTTTGCATCCCTGTACTAGGGTCAATTTGTGGCAACAGTTTCATTAATGACAACAAAAACTGTAACTAATAAAAATGTGTAGAATAAAATTGTCATTGACATGCTATGATATGCTAACTACATACATTATTTTATGTTGCACATACCTAATTATTTTTCATTTTACTGAAAAACTTTGGTGCTCATCTGAAAATTTTATTAAAACACAAATAATCACTGTTTACATCTTAGAGATTCAATATTCAATTGGTGGTGTTCATTGGTATGTTATTTACATAAAGATGAGGAATTCTGGGGCGCCTGGGTGGCTCAGTTGGTTAAGCGACTGCCTTTGGCTCAGGTCATGATCCCAGAGACCCGGGATCGAGTCCCACATCAGGCTCCCTGCTCGGCAGGAAGCCTGCTTCTCCCTCTCTCACTTCACTCCCCCTACTTGTGTTCCCTCTCTGGCTGTGTTTCTTTCTGTCAAATAAATACAATCTTTAAAAAAAAAATATGAGGAATTCTGTTCACAGTAGCTTTGCTGTAGATGACTTGAAAAAAGAATGTTGAATACATATTTTCATAAAACTGAATATCCAAGTGTTATGTGTAATTCTATGTATACACAGTAATGTTATATTGAAGGGAAAAGTAAATCACAACTGAGCTAGAGAACAGGTAGTAATGAAAAAAAATTACATGCAGATAATCTTTCAAGCCATTTTGACTTTGTGATTACCACTAAGTAATAATTATATAAATGTGTATTATTAAGTACAAAGCACATTTCTAAGTACTTTTCATGAATTAATACATCCTTCCTCTCTGAATACACTGAAATACTCTTATGATTAAATGATACTTCTAATATTGTTTTCAAATGCAATTAATGGATCACATGGTAACTAAATTTATCGTTGAAAGAAACTTCCAAATTCTCCCAAAGTGTTTCTGTATTAGAGTCTTCATCATATTAATCATAGTTATTTTAAATTCCCTGTCTGATAATTCCAATATCTGTATTTGTTTCTGACACTGTGATGGAAGACTATTTTTTTTTTTTTTTTGGCTTAAAAGCATATTAAAGTCTTACAAACAACAGAGACTTTGGACACAGAAACAAACTGAGGGACTTGGAGGGAGGGGGATGGAGGGATGGGAGAGCCTGGTGGTGGGTACTGGGGACACCTAAAGTGTGGAGCACTGGGTGTGGGGAATGGGGAATGAATCTTGGAACACTGGGAAAAAAAAATTAAGTAACAATAAAAAAAATAAAATAAAAAAAGTCTTATATTTTTTTTGTTGAATGTCAGAAATGATGGATCAGAAAACAGAATTTGAGCTAATTTGCCCTTACTGTGAGAATTTCTTTCTGTCTAAGATTTGGGGTGTTTATGTTTGCTCTGTAAGCACCAGAAGATTCATATTCCTTTAGTATCCTTTCATTGGGCTCTGTGTTTTTTTTTTTTTTTTTGGGGGGGGGTGCTTTCCTAGGAACTACTCTTTAGAATAGGTCTTAACTGTAATCCGTGTTACCATACTGGGTTTCTGATGGTGTGGTGGCTAGGCAAGGGTTATATATTATAATTGAATCTCATCATTCTAGTGGAAATGTATCCCTGAGTTGTGGTTTTTGTAAGCATTTCTCAGCTTTTCCTCACCTTGGGTGAGACAGAGTGACCAAAGGGAAATAAAGGTGGGGAAATGAGCTTTCCCCAGATCCAATAAAACTTTCACGAGGTCTCTTTCCTGGAGAGTCAGTCTATGTTATGGAGAAAGTTCTAACCCTATTTTATAATGGTTACTTTCCCCTCCTCTGACAGATTCATGAAGGGAGTTTTCTTGGCAACTCTTCACAAGAATCTGGTTGGTTTTCTGGAGGTGAAACAGAGAAGTTCGTGTTCTCCCAAGACTCTAGCCCCAAGAGTTTCTCACACTTACCTTCATAGTCTATATTCACCCCTAGCAATTCATCAAAATTAGATGTTATAAACTCTCCCTACCAGTTTATGGCTCCAGTTGTCTCTTCTCCATATTAGAAGCTAACTTCCACCTGTAACTCCATGGATTTGCCTGTCTTTTTGGCTTTCCAATTGGCAGTTCCCTTGCAAACTCAGTTCTTTGATGTGTCCAAGATAGGCCATCAATTTTCAATTTGTTCAGCTGTTTCTTATTGTAAGAAAGAATGCAAAACTTCCAAGTTCTTTAAGTGATAGCACGTAAACCAGAAATCATGGATTTGTATTTTTTAAAAGCTACATTTTAATTAATATTTTCAATTTAAATACAATATTGAATAGTTTTCATATCTTTATTGATTTTATATTTATCTCTTCTCTAATATGGAACATTTCTTTTACTAGCAATATTAATATATTTATTCATGTTATTGTATTATATTCTCAATAAATTTTAGTTATAGTACTACCATTATAGCTCAAGATTTCCTGTCAAAACTTTTGTCCTTGGAATATGTATCACAAAGGCTGTGTGGTCAGACTACTGTATTCAAATTTATTACAAAACACTTATTGTCTCTTTGCAGTGGTGTTAACTACCTGATATATAGTTCTGTTCTTTTTTTTTTTTAATTTTAATTTTAGGCTGTGTTTTTCTTAAAAATTGAATCTTATTTTTTAACTATACAAAATGCTGACAGTTAAAAATGAACTTTTAAAAAATGGCATATTCAGAGAAATATTACTTTTATTTCTATCTCTTCTGATTCTTCTTGCCTTCCTCATAACATATCATTTTCAATATTTTGTCCTTTATCTTTTATTACATATATACATATTTTGGTTATCACTGCATATATATATATATTCTTTTTAAAGATTTCATTTATTTGAGAGAGAGAAACACAGCCAGAGAGGGAACACAAGCAGGGGGAGTGAGAGAGGAAGAAGCAGGCTTCCCCGAGCAAGGAGCCTGATGCAGGGCTCGATCCCGGCACTCCGTGATCATGACCTGAACCCAAGGCAGTCGCTCAACCAACTGAGCCACCTAGGCACCCCTCACTGCTTATATTTTACACAATTTTACTAAACTAAAATATGTATCTGTAACCTGCAGTTTTAACTAACATGCCCTAGAAATAAACCAAAAATGAACATTTTATTTCTTTTAATAGTAATTGTTTACTAATTCATCCTACCCTGGATGCCCATATCATAGTTATTCCACTAGTTACCTGTTGTGGTGTTAAAGTTGTGGATTGTTTCCAAACTACGCTATAATCATAACAGTAGAACAATACTCTCGTGCATGATGCATGATGCTGTTTTATATTTGTAGAAGTGAATCAAACTCTACTCAGAGGTGGTAACATTTTGAAATCCTTCACAACATATAAAAATTCCATTTTCTACAGCCTAGCTAACAGAGTACATTGTCAGGCTTTCTGAGTTTATTAATCTGGTAAAAGAGAAATGGTATCACTATGAAGTTTTATGTGTTGTGGTTATTATTATGTTAAACATAATTTCATGTTCATAGGGGCTAGTCTCCTATTTTTCCCCCTATTCACCATCACTTTTATTTTTTTTTAGTCAACTTGCTCTTTTTTTTTCCATTTTTCAGAGTATTTTATATAGCAGTCATTTTAATATTTTGTCTGTATCATCTAAGATCAACAGATAACACTTTGTTCAAGTTCTTCCTTTGGTTGTTGCCTTTTCTGCAATTCAATTTTTATTAGTTCTAATTTTAGATTGCAATATTTATAATTTATTTCTTTTGAATTTTAAATAGAAAAATGTTCCATGAGCACATAAAAAGTAGCTGTACTTTCTAGCATCAGAGCGCATAATTGGATACATCAATGAAAGCCTCCTATTGATTGCTATTTAGAAGATTTTCATCTTTACTTAATATTGGGTCCATTTGATCTGAGATAAAATAGTGTGCTGGAGACTTATTAAGAAGCACTCTTGAGATCAGTACTTACAGATAGAAATGGAAAGAACCAGAATGGGCCAGAGGAAGTAGTTGGGATGTCATGTAGTTCCACAAAGACTCAGTCAGCTAACCTAGAACAGTGAAACTGGAATGGCCCTGGGGACAAGCACTTACACTCTTCATTGATTGGTCTCTGGATGTAAGAAAGGGAGAGAGAAAGGGAGCTTGTCCTTGAAAGAGCCAGCTCCCTCTGGCCAAGACAATTTTTAGAGAGAGCTAACGAGTGGGATTGGCAGCGGGCAGTACTCAAAGCAGTTCAGGGAAAGGTCTCGATGCTGCAGGAGTTTCTGGGCAGTTTCTACATCTTTCTACTTGTAAGTCCTCTAGTCTCTGCTTTTTGAGGATGGCTGCTGACCTTTTAGTGTACAGTTACCGATAACTGTTTCACTTTTGTTGAAAATTGTAGTTATAAATTATTCTACCTTATTTAAACTTAGCTCACCTTGTCAAATTTAAAATTTATAGTTGCTTAAGTTTTGTTTAAACTGTCTGATATACTTTGCTCATTATTTTATTTTTATCCATTCATAATACCTTGCTTTTAGTGTATTTTTGTATAGAATATAGAGTTGGGTTTTTCTTTGTGAGCCATTCTGAAAATTTTTCTTCTTCTGAATGATGAGTTAAGCCAATTTACATTTATTGATGGAATTTATTTTTGCCATTAGCTCTCTTATTCAGTTGTATGTTTAAAATACTGCATATTTAGCATGAATTTTTTACTATAGAGCCTAAATTTTTTCACTGCTTGCTAAAGGTATTTTGGTATTTAAAATGTTTCTACTTATGTTATAATGGTTACTTTAAACTAATGATGTTATTTGATGCTTAAACCCACTTTTCCTTGCATAGACTCCTACTCTTTAATTTGTGACTTTTCTTCTTTGGTATTCAGTGTTTCACTATCTCCCATGTGGATGTCAATGAGTTTATTCTATTTTTTAATATAGAGTGTGTGTGTGTGTGTGTGTGTGTGTGTGCGCGCGTGCGTGTGTGCGCGCGTGCGTGTGTGCACATGTATGCAATAACAACTTTGACAGAAGTCTCTAATTCATTTACACTCTTCTCAATTTTGGCTTAGCCTTAAAATTGTACATAACCAATGCTTTTTTTTTTTAAGATTTTATTTATTTATTTGACAGAGAGAAACACAGGGAGAGAGGGAGCACAAGCAGGGGGAGTGAGAGAGGGAGAAGCTGGCTTCCTGCCGAGCAGGGAGCCCTATGCAGGGCTCAATCCCAGGACTCCAGAATCATGACCTGAGCTGAATGAAGGCAGATGCTTAACGACTGAGCCACCCAGGCATCCCCATAACCAATGCTTTTAATTATAGTTATGTTTTCTCATTCATCTTTGGATTAAATGAAACTTTTTTCTTTAGCAGGAAAAGCTCCTGGAAATAGCATGTTCTGATTCATTTAGTTGTTTCACTTTTAGTTTTATTACCAATATAATTTGGAATTAAATATATAATTTTACTATGTATTTTATACACATGATCTCTTATCTTTTTTAATTAGCTTCTTTCTAAATATTTTGAGTATCGTTTCCCTTTGTTTTTACTCATGTAAGCTTTTACTCTGCATTTAATGATTCCCCTAGAAATTACATCATGTAATCTTTATTTGAATATAAAATAATTCTTTTAAAATTTCCTGAATAATTAAGAACCTTAGAAACACTTTAACATTATACTCTCTTTTCTTAAATTATATGTGATTGTTACTATGCATTTTATTTGTCTCCATGTTGTAAACTCCACAATTATTTTCATTACTCTTTTACTGGTCAATATTTTATTAAATTTAGTGTTATATAAAAATTTTCTTCTTCTCATATCTTTCCCTTCAAACTCTCTTTAAGGTTATGTTTCCTTCTGAGTGAAGACTATTCTTTTCCATTATATTTGGAGCAGTTCTGTTGCTGGTCAATTTTCTCTAGTTTATTTGGCTGAAATTGTCTTTATTTATGGTTCATTTTATCTTGAAAGTTATTTTCTTGAAGCATAGGGAATATAATTCTATAGTTCTCTGGTTTCCATTCTTTCCTTTAAGATGCCAGCTGTCACTTTATTGATGTTCCTTTAAATATTTTTCCAGGGACTCCCCTCCTTTTATATTGTTGTCTTTTTGTTTTATTTTGAGCAATTGTCATATGACATTTCTGGGTGCAGTTTATTTGTGTTAATCCTGTTTGAGATATGTAGAGCTTTTTGATTCTGTGACAAAAAAAAAAAAGATATTTTAAAATTATGGGACACCTGGGTGGCTCAGTTGGTTAAGCAACTGCCTTTGGCTCAGATCATGATCCTGGAGTTCTGGGATTTAGCCCCACAAACTGTTAGAAGAAATAAATAAGGGTAATCATGATGAAGGGATGAAGTATGATGACTGTAAGGATAAAATTTAAAAATTAAAAAAGATTCTAAAAAAGGAATTGATAAGATAAGAAGTTAGTTGATAAAAGAAAAAAAAAAAAAAAAAAAAAAAAAAAAAAAAAAAAAAAAAAAAAAAAAAAAAAAAAAAAAAAAAAAAAAAAAAAAAAAAAAAAAAAAAAAAAAAAAAAAAAAGGAGAGAATGTGATCAGGCTGGAGACTAGACCAAAGCCATATGCTAGGTTTAGAGTATATTTTGATCTGTTAGAAGGAACTATATCTCAAAACTTTAAAGAAAGAAAACTTGCATGTACAAAAAAAATAATAATAAGGTTAAATACAAAGAAGGGATAAAACATGAGAGTAACAATGAAAATTAACAAGAATTTTTATAAAGGTATTCATAAGATAAAATAGTTTAAAAAGGTTAAAATAGGTAAGAGAAAAAATTTAAAAAAATAAGAAACAAATAAAAAAAAATTAACTTTGAAAGACTAAAGAATCATGGGGGAAAACCATGAATTTCATATGGCACATTCCTTTAGTTCTGGAGTTTGTTCTTCTCATTGATCAGTGACTTGGTCATACCTGGATGTTCTTAATGATCTTCTGGGGGAGGGGCCTGTTGTAGTGATCCTCAAATGTTTTTACCCAAGGTGGAGTTGCACTGCCCTTCCTGGGGCTAGGCTAGGTAATCTGCTTGGGTTTTCTATGGGTAGCTTTTGTTTCCTGAATGCTTTCTGTACAGATTTGGAGGATGAGAATGAAAATGGTGGCCCCCTAATCTCTGGTCCCGTAGAGGCTAAGAGCCAGCATCCCACACCTCAATGCATCCTTGGAGAAAAGCAGTCCATCACTCCTGTATCCTTGGTTTCTGGCCGCCATCTGTGCTCACCCAGCCTGTGAATGTATGTTTCTATCTCTGGAACATGGTCCCATTTGGAGTCTCTAAACCCAGCAGATTCCTGCAGTGCACTTCCATACCACTCCTCCCGGTGAAGGTGTGTGGGGGGGTCTTCCCTGGATCTGCCACCTGTGGGGTCCCTGCTCAAAGAGCAGTGGCCCAGATGTGCTGGAAATCATGGTTTATGGCAACTCTGAGCTGAGAACCCATTCCTTGGCTCCATCTTTGCAGCCGGCTTCCCTGCTCCAATACCCGGGAGCTCTGCCATACCCTGGTCTTTCTGACTCCTCAGGTCTCGAGACTACACTGTCCCAGCAAGAGCTCCATCCCCCACTTTGCCTCTGGAGTGATGTCTCTCAGTGGAGCTGACTTCTAAAATTTCCACTTTTGTATTCCACTGCTCTACCACTTTATGGGAACCGGCCGTTGTTCCCATAGTCTATCTTCTTGTATATCACCTTAGATTCACTTCTCTGCATTCCTCCCTTCCAGAAAGTGGTCACTTTTATGTTCCTAGAATTGCTGCTATTCTTTTCTTCAGTCTCCTGTTGAGTTTGCAGGTGTTCAGAATGGTTTAATAACTATCTAGCTGAATTCCTGGAACCTGACGAAATTTAGGTCTCCTGATCCTTTGCCATCTTGTCAACCTCTATCTGTAAAGGTTTTCTTGTAAAATGAGCCGCAGAGTATTAAAATCAGAAGGTTTCACATGGAGTCTTTGTAATCTCCAGTAGTGGATTTAAGTGTTAATACAAAAAGTTTCCAAAAAGTTATTCCTTTGAAACTTGTTGATAAATTTAAGATTTAACCCACTTACTGTGCACTTACCAGATGCAATTTAACATAAAAATAAATAGTTTTCAATAAATTTATGGACTTTCCAAAAAATAAAAAAGATAGAAAAAACATTTCATTTTGGAAGAGTTATTTAAATATACTTCCAAATGTATTTTTATTTGATATGATAGTAGAAAATAAAATTACTATGTATATTGATAGGCAATAATCATGTATTTTGAGGTATTGCACTATTTATACGTTGATGTATTTGAATTTGAGATTTTACCCAAAAGTCTGAAAGTCAAATTATATATTGGTGCCTAGTTTGCCTTGTTTAAAAATTAAATTTCCTTATTTTACACTTAAAATATTTAGTACTATTTCTAATCATTTTAAAACATAGATTCTACATATCACTTTTATTAATTAGATTTATGTTATTTTCATGAAATTCATTCATGTCACAGAGCTAACACAAAATTATAGAACTTTTTAGTAGCTTTGATTGGTTCAAAAAATAGCAGAATAAGTAAAACAAGTTATAAAAATGATGATATATTAAAGTAGACCTCAGATATATGCAAAATATTTTTCTTAGAGTACAAATGAAAAATAACAAGCCTTTCTAAAAGTGATATTTTCTTGGAAAATGTGTTAATTCATAAATAAATATAAATGAAAAATTTGTCAAAGTATATCTTATGGCCCAAAATATAATCTATCTTGATAAATACTCCATATGAACTTGAGGACAAAGTATTGTCTGCTGTCACTGGGTGAAGTAATCTATAAATTTCCATTATATCCAGTTGGTTGATGGTGTTGTTGAGTTCCACTATATCTTTACTGATATTCTACATACTGGGGTCTGTCCGTTTCTGCTAGAGGAGAGTTAAAGTCTCCACTATAATAATAGATTCATTGCTTCCTCCTTGCAGCTTATGTGTTAAAGGTTTACTTCATATATTTCAATATTGTTGTTAGGCACAGATACTTCAGAAGGTTTTAGTGTTTTTGGAAATTTGACTCCTTTTTTGTTATATAGTGTCTTTCATTTTCTGCGGTTAACTTCTCTTTCTTTAAAGTTTGCTCTACTTGAGGGGCACCTGGGTGGCTCAATCAGTTAAGCATATACCTTAGGCTCAAGTCATGGTCCCAGGGTCCTGGGATCAAGCTCCCTGCTCAGCAGAAGCCTGCTTTTCTCTTTCCTCTCCACTTGTGCTCTCTTGCTATCTCTGCCACAATCTGTCTCTCAAAAAAAAATAAATAAAATCTTTAGAAATAAATAAAGTATAATCTATTTGAAATTAGAATATCTACTCTCACTTTCTATTGATTAGTGCTAGCATGTTACATCTGTCTCCATCCATTTCTTTTAAACTATTTATGCTTAAAGTGGTTTTCTTGTAAACAACATATAGTTGGGTTTCTTTTTTAATCCATTTTAATCTATCTTTTAATCTGTACATTCACACTATTGATGTTCAAAGAAATTATTAAGATAGCTGAACTCACTCTACAATACTTGTTAGCTTTCTATTCGTTGTCCTTGCTTTTTTTCCTGTACTTGTCTTCCTATCTTTTCCTTCCTTCATGACATCATTTGAGATCTAATATGGTTCCATATTTACTCCTTTTTCAGTACATATTTTAACCTTTTTCTCCTTCTTAAAATGGTTGCCCTGGAGTATATGATACATGTTTATGACTAATCCATGTTCATTTTCACTTTTTTCACCAGTAATACAAATACCTTATGACAACAAAATAATTCTAATTTTTTCTTCTGTTTCCTTGCATCACTGATCTCATTCATTTCATTTATGTATGCACATACATAAACATATGTAAATATATATGTACATATATAATTTAATATATTGTAACTATTATTCTGAACAAACTGTTCCTTGTGAGATCAGGTAAGACTAACAAAATAAGTTTTTACCTCACCTTTATTTATTCATTCTCCAGGGCTCTTTTTTTATGTGTAACTATATCTGACCTATATCATTTCCTTTGTTCTTATTTTTAATTATTTATTTATATATTTTTAAAGATTTCCTGCAAGGCAAGACTACTTGTAACAAATTCCTTCAATTTTGGGGGGGGAGGGTCTAAAAAGTGTTTTGCTTTGTTTTTTCCCTTCATATTTGAAGGATAATTTTACAGGAGACAGAAATTTACACTGAAAGGTTCTTTTTTTTTCTTTCTAATACTTTATTTCTCTCCACTCTCTTCTTGTTTGTATTTTTTTTTTTTGAGAAGTGGGATGCAATTTTTCATTTCTCTATAAATAAGCTTTTCCACCCACCTCTGCCTTCTTCCAATTTTTTCTTTACCTTTGCCTTTCAATAGTTTGAAAATGATATGACTAAAGATACTGTTTCGGGCGTTTATTCTGCTTCGTTTCTCTAACTTTCCTGGATCTCTTGTTTGGTGTTTAACATTCATTTGGGGGAAATTCTCAGTCATTATTGTTTTAAATATTTATTTTTCCCCTTTATTTCTCTTCCTTATCTATTCCCATTGTGTGTATATTTTTTGCCTTTTGTAGTTATTCCAGTGTTCTTGGATATTCTTTTATTTATTCACTTTTTTAACATATTTTTTCTCTGCTTTTCAGTTTTGGAGGCTTCTATTGCCAAGTCCTCAAGGCCAGGAATTCTTTCCTTCGCTGTGACCACTCTACCAATAAGCCTAGCAAAGGGATTTCATTTCTTCTATAGCATCCCAGTGTTTTTGATCCTCAACTTTTTTTTTTTAATTCTTTCTTAGGATTTCCATCTCTCTGCTTATATCCTGTCTACTCCATCCATAAAAGAATTTAGCAAATCTATTATAATTGTTTTAAAGTTCAGTCCTGATAATTCTAACATTCCTAATATGTCTGGTTCTAATGCTTTCCCTGTCACTTCATTTTTTTTTTTTTTTTTAATACCTTGACATGATGTAGCAGGTGTATGAACGGCTGTAAATAGTTCTTAGTACTGGGGTGTTGTGGTGTAGCAGGTGTATGGACGGCTGTAAATAGTTCTTAGTACTGGGGTGTTGTGGTGTTGGGGGAAGGGAACCATTCTCTAATCTTATGATTAGGTCTCAAGCTTTAAGGGAGGCTGTGCCTCTCTACTGTGAGCTTTACATGTGCTCTTCAGCTCTCCCCCTCCTTGTGCGATAAGGAATGTGCTAGACAAAGAGTGGGTTGGAAATGGTTATTTTCTCTCCTTGACCAGGAAGGCTAGCCATCTAGAATTGGCTATCTCTTATCCCAGATAAGTTAGGTTCTGCTAGTACTCCAGGTGGTTAGGATCAAGGTAATTAGTTTCTCTTTAAGGCTGATCTCTTAAAGAAGTATAAAATGTCCTGATATATTTCAGAACAGTCCCTTTTCCTCTCCCTGTTCAGGAGGCAGGATGTAAGTAGAACTCCAATTACTGGGTCTTCCTCAGTTTTTTTAAACTCAAAGTAATCCACTCAGAGCCTCAGAAATTGGTCAATAATAGATGTCTTTTCTTTTTTTCATTAGAGATGGGAAGGGGCAGGGAAGGATCTTAAGTAGGCTCCAACAGTGTAGCACCTAAGCAGAGCTCGATCTCACAACCCTAATATCGTGACCTGAGCCAAGATCAAGAGTCAGAAGCTTAACCTACTTAGACGCCCTGGTGCTTCCGCCAATGACAGTTCTGGTTTCCTTATCTGGAATTGGTTAGGTGGATGTGTCTTCTCATGTAATTTGTGGTTCTCTGTATTCACCTATATCTCTTGTTTTTCAGGTAGGGGATCTAAGAAGAGTTGTTGACCTTCTGTTTATTCAGTTTCCTACTTGTTAGCACAGCTTGGAAACTTCCCAGCCTTTTATAGTCTGGGTTCATAAACTTCTTACATTACTAAATTTTATGAAAATATGTATGTAAGCAGCAGTGAGTGCGTAAGAGGACCAAGATTCAAAACTTTCATTTTCTCCTTATTTAACAATTGAATATGCTTGAAATCTACCTATAGCGAGAAGTGGGAAATGATTTGAAAGGAAAGGAAGATAGTGGTCCTAACATTTTATTTCCTTTTATGTTTCAGATGTAACATAGTATCAAAAGTTCAGAGTTTTGCATTTCTGGGTAATGCTCATATATTAAAATAAGAATGTGTGTTCCATACATAAGAAAAAGTAAATTTAGTAGAAATGTAAACATTGCCAATCTTTCTTTAATTTTTTAAAGATTTTATTTATTTATTTATTTATTTGAGCGAAAGAACACAGATGGGGGAGGGGCAGAGGGAGAGGTAGAAGCAGACTCCACGCTGAGGAGGACCCCCTCCAAATAAATTTTAAGTTTTTGTTTATAAAGCCTAAAAACTTTTGGCTGCATCCCAGGGCTCAGTCACCAGGACCCTGAGATCACCTGAGCTGACGGTGGACTTCTTAACTAACTTAGCCACCTGGGTGCCCCAACTTTGCTAATCTTCTTGTAAATCTAAATTTTATATCTTTCTGGCCAGTTAGTCCACCTGGCCCATGTCCCCACTCAGAAACAAACTCCAGGCTGAAGTCCAAAGAGCAGGGGCCAAGAGGCTGGGGCAGGTGAACACTATCAGTTTTCTGCATTGGTCTGGTCCCCCATACTCAGCCAGCACCTGCAGGGGCCATTCCACCTGGCCCTGCATGTGTGCCTCCAACTCCTCCCTGTAGATCTGTGCTGAGAGAAGACCCATCTCTACCTCTTCCCTTCTTTCTTTGTTGCAGGCGGCACACTCTTTGCTCCTCTCCCTGTGCCTCTCTCAGTCTTGTTTCACCATCAGGTCAGAAACCTTTTTGGGAGTGAAGCAAAATTACCTTGTTCTTTATATACAAGGGCTCTTGTAACCTTTGGCATTTTGTTCTACAGAGAAACAAAAGTACTTTACACACTCTTCTCTCCTTCTCTTGATGGACCCTGCACTATTGCCCTGATGCTTCATTTCTCTCACCCATTACAGAGATGTTCATTATGACTTTCTATATATATGTATGTATGCTACATTTATATATAAAGTGACTGGTGCTCTTTTTAAAAGATTTTATTTATTTATTTGACAGAGAGAAACACAGCTAGAGAGGGAACACAAGCAGGGGGAGTGAGAGAGGGAGAAGCACAGCTGGAGAGGTAACACAAGCAGGGAGAGTGAGAGAGGGAGAAGCAGGCTTTCCACTGAGCAGGGAGCCCAATGCGGGGCTCCATCCTGGGTCTCCAGGATCATGACCTGAGCTGAAGGCAGTTGTTTTTGACCAACTGAGCCACTTAGGCACCCGAAGTGACTGGTGTTCTGAAAGACTAATGGAGATACTAAAGTAACAGTAGAGGAAAACTGAACCATGGAGACAAATGTTGAATAATGTTGATAATAATGAATATTGAATAAAAATTTTGAATAAATGCTTTGTTCTCCTAATAACAACATGATTGTTATGCAAATAATCTAATATGGCAGAAATACTGGAAAAGGGTGCTCAGGGTTGGCAGAACTATTGATGATTTCTCTCCAGATTCTAGCCTCTAGAACAAGAGAGGGAACTTTTGGTAAGACTCTATCTTGTTAACTCATCCTCCCCAAGGGAGAAATATGCTTATGGTGATTAATTGGAATGTGATCTTTAATAAATTATAATCACCTTTTACTAATTTGTTTCAAAGAAAGATTCAGAACATCTTTTTAAAATCCTCCTTCATTCAAATAAGCATTTTCTCTATCTGCCTCTTTCTTCCTGGACTAGACACAATCTTCTGCCCATATTAATTATAACATTCCAGGGACAAAAGGTAGAAAGTTTGATCTATGTTTTGTCTAAGGGCTCTTTATAATTCCAAGGCAAGATTTATGATGAGGATTTAGGCAAAGTAAAAGTATAATCTGCTTCATCCAACTGAGATTTTAGCAATGTCTTTTTAATCTGAGGTTACCTGTTTCTTACATGGATTAATAAAGTTGGTAATTATTTCCTCTTCAATTATATGTGTTTACTAGCAAAAATTTTGAGGGGGTCCAGAGATGATTTCTCAGAATACCTGACATTTATAGAAAACAAGAAAATGATTTGTCAAATTTATTTTTGTCTGAAAAGAAAATGTTAAAAGTTATATGTTGCAAGTGTTATTAGATTTCATTTAAAAATGATGGAAATATAGATTGCAGAATTTATGTCCATTTTCAATGTAAATTTAACATTAATTATGGCATAGATAGAATAATTTTCATTACTTAGTTGAAAAATTATGCTTAAACTATCAGGTTTTTCTTTTTCTTCACCATGCTCACAGATTTCTTGGTATTTCTATTGGAACTTTAATTACACACACCTGTGTATCAACATATTTGTGTAAGCACACACTATCTCCACTTCAGTGTCATTGCTTTTAAGTGGGATGCACTTAGAAAAAGTCCAAGAGGTCTTAAAATAAATCTCCAATATTTTGGATTTTTAAAAATTCTTGAAGTGAGATTTCCTTCATTTATCACATTCCAAATGGTCTCAAAGAGAGCACAATTTGGGGACAGAGAGGCTTTCAGTCTTAATGTAAATTTTATAGTCCCACAACAATCATATGAATTATTCTCATAATGAATATTCACGCCAGTGAGTTATCACAATGAAAATGTGATTTACAAGTTCTTCTATGTCCAGTGCATTTTGTGATGAAAATTTTTTGAACATTGTAGTTTTGGTGTGTTGACATCTGTTGTTCCCCTTTTAGAGGTGGTGGGAAAAAGCCCAGGCTCTCTCAGACCCATAGGTTAGAAAAACATCAGTGCAAGTAAAACACATATGAATACTTTAAAATATATGTGGACATTAGTGAGGCATCTTTCATTGCAAATTTAACTCCCAAGAAACCAAGGATCAAGGAACAAGTCAAATTTCTAGAACATGTAGATGATATTTCTATAGTGAATCTAGAGCATTCATTTATGTAGATGGAATTTGATCCACTCCTGGTCTGAAGGTTTTCAGTGAGACATGTTATGGCAAAGGAATACCCGAATATTCATTGACTATATATACATACAGAAAATAAACAATTACAACCTAAAATAACTTGAGATGAGAGTATTGTAAAAATACATCATGTTCAGTCTTGTGATACCCAATGTGTATTCTAAGCTTTTGTGCTGCAGAAAAGAACAAAAATGTTAGGAGGTAGACAATGAATATATTATGCAAATTCGAGTTAATTTAATTAAACAAGAACAGGTATTACATCAGAAGTCTGATGTAACTCTTCTGTGGTCTCCTCCCCACCCAAAAACTATTGAGCTTAGCTTTCACTGAGATCAAGAGGTTTGGGCTTGCAATGTTGGGTTTTGCTTAAAATCACAAAATGTCATTCAGCAATATTCACACAAAAAGAGAGAAAATGCATACCCAAGATTAAATTCATAGAAAGTAAAGCCATTGAAATTAAGCCTGGCATTATAAGTTTTTTTTGTTTGTTTGTTTTCTAATTCTATTGACTGAAACATGATTTGAAATTTATGTTAAGGAGCGCCTGGGTGGCTCAGTTGGTTGGGCGACTGCCTTCGGCTCAGGTCATGATCCCAGAGACCAGGGATCGAGCCCCACATCGGGCTCCCTCTTGGCGGGAAGCCTGCTTCTCCCTCTCTCACTCCCCCTGCTTGTGTTCCCTCTCTAGCTGTGTTTCTCTCTGTCAAATAAATAAAATCTTTAAAAAAATAATGAAAGGTGAATCAATGTTGATAGTCAACTGTGAAAAATACATGATTAAACATATCAATGGCCCCATAAACTTCAGTGAAGAATGATCCATGTTTTAAAAATGTTTGCAATCTTTGCTTTCTGATTGTTAAAAGCAGAACCATGTTATGGGAAAGAGGAGACTTTTAAATTAACCCAGGTTAAATATAATCTGGATAACTAAACAGAACAAATATGAAAAGGACGTGTATTCTGAAGGAATGTTTATCATCCCTTGATGCAAAAGAAAGGCGGCCTGGTTTGTCTGCATAAAAACTAAAAAGGTAAAGAAATCAAACTTTCTGCAGAATCGGCAGCTGCAATGAATAGATCTTGCTAACTTGGGAAGAACAGATCTCATATATATGCACACTATGTGCGTTTTGTAATGGCTTTGTCTACTGTCTGGACTACTACCAAATAATCATTTCATCAAATGTCATCATATTTCTTGTTTAGCTAGCAAGAGTGAGTCTCCCATGATCTGACCAGTATCAGTGCATAGACAGAAACAAACTGCTGATAGAAAAAAGAAGAAAGAAGAAAGAAAGAAAGAAAGAAAGAAAGAAAGGAAGAAGGAAAGAAAGAAAGAAAGAAAGAAAGAAAGAAAGAAAGAAAGAAAGAAAGAAAGAAAGGAAGGAAGGAAGGAAGGAAGGAAGGAAGGAAGGAAAGAAGGAAGGAAGGAAGGAAGGAAGGGAGAAAAAGAGGACAACATAGGGAAAAATAAAACTTGCAAAAGAAATCAAACAACATATGGTATGTGTGGAGGGAAACTAATGTAATAGAAGAGCTTTTCACAAGTTACAGTTCTTTGTTTACAATGGCTAACATGAGGAAAATATGGTAATATTTTTATCACAAAAAGGATCCATTTAATAATTGATATAGATTTATGTACATTTGTGTTTCTTCAGTTTATCTTTTCTTTATCCCCAAATGACACAAATTATTTCATAAGTCCTCCCCCTGCTCTTGTGTCTTCCCCCTTATAATTATTTCCCAGAGGTAGACTTTAACTACCACTTTTGATATTCGTTTCTGTAAATCTAGATAATATTAATATTTTACTGCTTTATAGTTTAGATTTAGGCATTATGTAGGTACTTTACTCTGCTTAAAGATAAAAATAGACTGTTTTCACTAATTAGACCTCAGCATATATACGTATGACCTATAATGACATCTTATTAAAATAATCAGAATGGAATCATTATATGCAGGGCTGAGCCAAGCAGCATACTTCTTGGTACATATAAAGGGATATGTTGATATGTATGTTCAGTTGGTAGAAATTATAATTACATATTTTGAGATAAAATGCTAAATTCAACCTTGAAAAGTAATTGTGAGTTTAAAGAATTTGAAATATCATTTGGAAAAATTATCTATGTAGTATATGTTTGAAGTATTTTGGGGTATAATAGATGAAATGTGTCAACTATAAGAGATGACATAGTGTCTAGCTTTTTAATATTGTATTGCTACATTAATAATTTTAACATTTCAAATACCCATATTCAGTCAACACAAATACAAAATTTATTATAACATTTGATAGAATATATTCTTGACTAAAGCCTTACAAATGTATTGATAAAGCATTTCTATCAAAAGTCACAATTTTAAACACTATTAATTTTTACATTTCTCACTCTTTATGATTTATGATATTATCTGAAAATTATTTTACGTGGTTTTGGAATAGCAAAAACCAGACGTTTTTACTCTTTAAAACCAAAAACTTATATTTGTAGTAGATTTGTCTCCTAATGACAATTATCCAGTGTTAGCCTTTATAAAATTTATCTTTAGCATTCACTTTTTAAAGGTTTTTCCAAAGAAAATCTTTATTCCCTTATTTTTTTATTGAATGTAGTGTTTTCTCCCCATTTGTAAAAGTGTTTGGTATTGCTTTTTCCACATTTGTCCCTGTATTATTAAATCAACTTTTAGTATTTCATGGAAGCATTATCTTAAAATGGTATTATGAAGATTACTTGTATAATTATCTTTCTGTCTTCAGCAAGCCAAGAATTATAGGTGCAATTTGTAATTTAATAAATTTAGCCCAAATAATTTGGTTGTGTTGTTACTAATCTACAATGTGTTTGGCTGTTTTATTAAGATAATTTTGTTAGTTCCTTAATGATATTATGAAAGTTAATAGTTCTCCTTAACTGTTCAATCATTATATGTGTAGGAAGTAAAGAAAATCTCTTACTTGGGCAGTATCCCACTCTATATTATCAAAACTGTTGTTCATTGACATAAATGGAAAATTATACAAACTATTATTTAATAAGTGACACGTTTTATTAAGAAGGAATGATTTAATAATCAACTTATCTGACCTATGATGAAGCTGGCAAATTAGTACTCTGAGGAATGAGTGGAACTCATCCTAAAGGTCAGTGAACTTATAGGGGAAGTAATTGTCACACAGTGGAAAAAGTTTTTCTGTTCTTTACACTTGACATCTAAAATGATCTTGTTCTGAATGAATTTTGATGTAAAGTTTTAGATCAGACTGCACATGTTGACATATTCTTTTGGATTTAATGGAAAAGTCACTTGAACATGTAATGAAAAAATATACTTCAAAAAAGAGTGTAATTAGCTCACTGATACCTAATTTATAAATGTTTGTAATTTGATGGCCACTATGTGGT
The DNA here is from genome assembly GCA_004023965.1 of Spilogale gracilis. NCBI lineage: Eukaryota > Metazoa > Chordata > Mammalia > Carnivora > Mephitidae > Spilogale > Spilogale gracilis. The sequence continues at coordinate 70,180 of PITA01001946.1, read as the reverse complement.
AGCAAAAATCTTGCTTCTTTTTGCTGATAGTGATTTTGATGCAATTATTTGGGTAATATTGTATTCAGTTTGAAAGCATCTATTAAATATAACTATGTTAGTAGTGGTTTTAAATAAGTAACACTGAATATAGTTCTTGTGATTTAAAGCAAACTATACTTAAGTATAGTTAATCTTATTAAGTATTATGAGGAGGCTGTTTTAGGCTGTTTTAATTAGGGAGTATTTTTATTTGTTGATCAAAGAATCACAATTTGCATAGTGGAGGCCTGTATTTTGTTTTTTCAAAAGAGGCTTTGTGGGCATCTTTCTTCTTCCTTACCCTATATATGAGATCTACTCTTCCTAAGTAAGCAAAATTTGTGTAATAAGGGTAAAAGGTACACCGTATTTGCAGGTCACTTCGGCAACGAGAGCTAAAGAGACATAATAAAATAATTAAGGCCTCAAACTAACAATTAATTTTAGCTCCATACCTGAAGAATCATTTCTTTTTAAAATTTTAGCTCTGCATTTTTCATAAGCACTTGACTTAAGCAATGTAATTAGTTGCTTCTTTGTAAATGATAGTGCTGACACTAATAAAATTGTTTCTGTTTTTTTCTTTCTGCTTTTCTTATTTTTTAATAACCATTTTAAAGCAAAGTGTATAATTTATTAATCTTTCATAGGATGAGATTTTTTTTAACACTATTTAATTTGTTTTCCATTTCATTACTTAGGCTTCTTTTTGAACTGTTTTCTCCCTTTTGCTGTCTCCCATAGAATATGTTTTCCATGATATTTTATATTTATACCTTTGAAGTGAAATACTAATGACAGATTTTGCAAATATTCTTTCATTTGAAAATTATGCTCTCCATATATTGCTTGCAGAGTTCTTTGTCGCCATTGTTTTAAATTTGAAGAGCTAATTAATTTTCTTACTGTGATCTTTCATATAGTGTTTTGTTGTTTTGTCAGCAGGACCACTCATACTCTGATATAGACATGTCAACATCTCCCACTATGGCCATGAATTTGCTAGCTTCTCTTTTCACGTTAGCTATGTCTTTCTTTCTATATTTAAGGAATCTATCATTGACAACAAATAAGTACCAGATTTTCTGGTTTTCTTTGTTTTTGTTTTTGTTTTTTTTTAAGTATATTGTGCTTTATCACTGTTGTTTTTATAGTTAACTTCATGTTTATATTTATTCTATTCTGCTATTAAAATTACTACATTAGCCTTATTTTTATATTTATCTACTTATCTATCTCTATTCTCAAACTTTCTACATTCTTTTATATTTTACAAGTATTTATTTTGTAGCAGTCTTCTCTCCTCTCTTCTCTGTACCTTGTTTAAAGAGTGGAGACATAAAAGTGTATGTCAGCAAAAGCTGAAATGTTTTATAAACACTTTATTGAAGTGAGTGTATACAGAAGATGCATTATAATAAATATAAATTGATGGATTTTTCATTAGTCAAACATACCTGTGCCACCACACCCAAATTCAGACACCAGATCTTACCAGCTGCAGAAACATAGCTCAGGCTTCCTCTAGTCAATGTCAGATCCTTCCTCAAGGGCAAGCAATCGCTATCCTAACACAACAGCATGTTTTCTATATTTTGCATTTTATATCAATAGAATCATACAGTATATGCTCTTTTTTCTTTGACTTCCATTACTCAGTATCATGCTTGTGGAAATGCACCATGATATGGACTGAGTTTGTCTTCCCAAACTTTATATGTCGAAGCCTCAGCTCACAACATGACTGCATTTAAAATTGGGCATTTAGGAGGTAATGGTGATTAAACTGAGGCCATAAGGGTCGGACTCCTGTCCAAGAGGATAGTGTTCCTCTAAAAAGAGAAACGCTAGAACTTGTTCTCTCCTTGCCGAGTATGGACACACCTAGGAGGCAGCCATTGGCAAGCTAAGTAGAGCACTCTCAGCAGAAATGAAATGCTGTTAGAAGATTGATTCTGGACTTAACAGCCTCCAGAAATGCAAGAAATTTTGTTTATGCTATTTAAGACACAAAGCAGTTTGTGACATTTTGTTATGGGAGCCCAAACTGACTAAGATAATCTGTGTGGTCACATAATGATTATTGCTGTGGATTATTCTGTTATGGGACGATGCCACCATTTATCCATTGGTCTTGACAATGAGCATGTTAGTAGTAGTTTCCACGTTTTAATAATTACGAATCATGCTTCTGTGAACCTTCTTGTACATAAGTATTGGTGAACATGTGTACATGTTTTTGTTTATTCAGGAATGGAAGCTGACAAATAAGGTCTGTTATTACTTCAGTTTTAGTAGATAGTGCAAAGCAGAAGAGTCTTGTTTGTCTACATCCTCACCAAACATTTTATTCTCTCCTTTACATTTTATCCTCATTGATTGACATTCGGCAGTGTCATCAAAAAATGTGCATTTTTTTGGTGAAAATGAAGTTGAGCTCAGTATATCTTCATAACTTTAATGACTAGTTAGATCTCTTTTGTGAAGTGCCTATTTGATTATTTATTTTTCTTTTGAGGTTCTTACTTATTATAGATAATAACAATCGTTGCTTTTGCAAATACCCTCAATCACTATAGAGGTTGAGTTTCCTCACCACTGTTTCTTTTGATGAGTACATGTTTTTAGAAGTGATACTGTTGGAGTGGTACTTTTAATTGATAAACTTTGTTGTTCCATCTTAAGAAATATTTGTCAGACCAAGGTGTTAATATGTATTTCTGTTTTCTTCTAACATGCTATATTGTTTTAACTTTTGTATTTATAGTTTTTACTCCCTTTTGAATTTATTTTCATTTAAAATGGGAGTATGGATCAAGAAAGATAACTTCCTATTTCTATTTGAATATCCAGTTGATACAATACTATTTATTGAAATATACATTATTTCGCTTCTGTACTGCAGTATTATCCTTCCCATAATTAGATGAAATGTATGTATGGGTAGATTTGGGGAATTTCTACCATATTCTTGTGATGAGTTTGCATTTTCTCCTTGCAAAGCAAACACTACACTGCTGATTAATGTGTTTTATAGTAGATCTTGGTATGTGGTACTACAAACTGTCCAACTTTGTCCTACTTCTTCAGATTTCCTGGCACTTTTACCCTTTATTCCCAAATTAATTTTAGAATCAGTTTTCAATCCCTCTCTAAATGTCCACAAATCTGTGATCACACAACACACAACATACACACACACACACACACACAGTTGCAATTCTTTTTTAAGATTTTATTTATTTATTTGACAGAAGGAAACACAGCTAGAGAGGGAACACAAGCAGTGGGAGTGAGAGAGGGAGAACCAGAAGCCCAATGCGGTTCTCAATCCCGAATCCCTGAGATCATGACCTGAGCCAAAGGCAGATGCTTAATGACGAGCCACCCAGGTGCCCCCACAGCTGTGATTTTGATTGAGATTGTATTATAAATAGTTTGCTGTGTGTAAAATTTACAATTTTATCTTAGTCACTTTCCAACATATGAATATTGAGTATCCTTTACTATTTTAGTTCTTTACTTTTACTCAGTAACGATTTGCAATTTATGATTGTTTCCATGTGACTTGTTTGGTGTATCATTCACAAATTCCACATAATTTTGTGAATTTTTAAATTAATTTTGATCCTTATTTTCTTTTAAAATTTTGCATATTTCTTTACCTTTCTCATGATTTGTTTCTGATTTCCCCTCTGGCTTTCATCTTCCTTTTTAATGTATTTATTATATGTTTATCACTTCTTTGTTTTAGTGCTTCTCCTTAACTTTTTGAAGTTGGAGCATTTTTCTAATAAAATCTAGAACTATTGAGCATTGATACCCTTATTTTGACTAGACTTTTTATTTATTTATTGTTATTATTTTATTATTAACATATGTCGGGGACAGTGTGTGATCTGCCCCTCCCACATGCCCAAGCCACCGGAAGCTTTGGAGGTACCCATGAATGTGAATGAAAGTCCCTGCAGGCTTTCCCCACCTAGAATCTGGAAAGTCACATACCCTGTGGGCTGGGGCCATATGTCCTCTGTGTGCTTATCCAAGACATATAGTTCCATTTATTCCTCCTGCTGGTAATCATATCTCTGTATCTCTTATTTGTATTCCTTGATCCCTCTGCCTCAATGGTCTCAGCTTCTGTGAGTTTAAGCAATCACTCTGTACCCTGCAGTAACAATACTAATCCTGTCTCTAGGGAGGATGAAAAAGCAGTTAAAGATTTAACTGCACCACCCAACTTCCTCACTTTTGAATAATAAAAGACTGGGGCTCTTGATCGTTAAGAGAGACAAAGGCAGAGCCAAAGATAGGGAAAAAGGCAGAGAGCCTGCCAGCAGAGAGCTTGCAAACGGAGCCTGCAAAGAAAGACAGAAGCCAAGCGAGGAGAGAAGCAAGCAAGAAGCAAAGAGAGACAGAAACAGAGAAGCAAAGAAAGCTGCAGAAAGAGAAGCAGACAGAGAGCAAGAAAGACAGAAGCAAAGCAAGAAGGCCAAAGCCAGAGCTAGAGAGCTAGAGCTAGAAAGCCAGTGCTAAAAAGCCAGAGCGTGAGCATGAGCCTGCTTCATAGGTCTCTCCTGACTGACCTCGGGTCTGTCAGCTTGCATCAGATTTCTGTGTCCATGTCATTATTTGACATATATGCCCGCCAGACATCCCATGGTTCGGGACCCACATCTCTGCTGAGGCTGGTCCCCGGCAGTGACAAACATAACAATGCATTATTCCATCCAGGGTACAGGACTGTGAATCATCAGTCTTACACAATTCACAGACTCACCATAGCATATACCCTCTCCAATGCCCATAACCCAGCCACTCTACCCTCCCTCCCCCACCCAGCAACCCTCAGTTTGTTTCCCAAGATTAAGAGTCTCCTGTGGTTTAAAATGTGCTTGAACTCCTCATTGAACACCTCTCCAAATTAGTAATCTTTTAAATTTTATTGTATATCTATTTAACAACAAATATATGTGAATACTACTTGTTGGGCTGGCTGAGAGACAGGGGCACCCAAGATGGCAGGCATCGCAGACGGGGTCAAGATGGCTGATCTTCCTGCCAAAGCAGCTGTGGCCACCATGTCATCTCCAGTAAAACTGAAACCTAGCTGGGGGGACTGAAAGTTCCCATGTCTGACTTTCCAGCCAGGGACCACCCACCATCGTCTGGACCTTCCCCACCCCCAACCAATCACCTGGGGATACGATGTTCCCTTGCCTAATATGGGGAAAAAAACACCTAAATCCAGACCTAGAACCCATAAGGCTTAAAAACTCTTACACTCCCCAAGCCGGGCACGACTTCCCCGACTCTCCTCTCAGGAGTCCCAGAGCCTCGCCCAAGGGTGCTTGTAATAAAGCTCACTCTCTGGACCCTGTTTGCCTTTGTGGTCTCTGTTCTATTTACGATGAAAAACCTTACACTATAATATAGTAAATAGTTAAAATGAATTTTAGTATAGTATTTATAAATTCCATGCTCCTTTGTTCAGTTTACAGCCAAACCTTTCTTCAGTTAACATAAACTATGTTGCATAATATGTATTTTAAATAGAGACTAATGAATGGCAATATTTAGTTTGTTCATCTGTCTTCCTTCGTATATGATAGCTTAAATGTATATAGTTCTGGTTAACAGTTCTTTTCCTTCTACCTGTGTCTGATATCTCTGCAATATCTAAAGAAAAAGTTTTCTAGTGATAAAACTCTTTCCTTATTGTTCATTTGAAGGTAGTCTGTATCATGCCCCACCCCTGTATAGCTTTTAAGGGTACCGATTTAGCTTTTCTGATGTCAATTATATTATGCTATATCTTGGTTTGAATTTATGTGTTTTTTTTTTTTACTTTAAGTACATTATCTGCAAATCAATATTTTTCCTCAATTCAATTTTTTTTTCAAAAATTATCTTTTTCAATATTGTTTTTTTCACATTCTTCTAATTTATTTATTTATTTATTTATTTATTTATTTATTTTATGGAATAGTTCTGAGAATATTCAACCTCCCCACATTATATCCAGAACTTTTACTACGCTTTTATAATTTTGTTTATTTGTGCCGCATTGCAAGTGTCTTCCTTAATCTTATATGTCATTTACTAAAGTTCTTCCTTCAACTGAATCAAGTTTAATGTTTGGGTTAAATATCTATTGCATATTTTATTTCTACATTTAAAAAAATGCAATTTGCTTTATTTTAACTATTGGTATGGGACACCTGGGTGGCTCAATGGGTTAAAGCCTCTGCCTTAGGCTCAGGTCCTGATCTCAGCGTCCTGGGATCCAGGCCAGCTTCTTTGCCTTCCCTTTGCTCAGTGGGGAGCCTGTTTCCTCTGCTGTCTCTCTGCCTGCCTCTCTGCCTACTTGTGATCTCTCTCTCTCTGTCAAATAAATAAATAAATAAATAAACAAACAAACAAATAAATAAATAAATATTTAAGGCTCCAAGTACACTTACATATATATCATTTTTTATCTATTAACCTTGTAGCAATATTGTTACAATCACTTGTTAGATCCAGGAGTTTCTTTGTTGACTCCTTCAAATATTCTATGTAAATGACCACATCATCTGCAAGCCAGAATGTCTTTTCTTCTTCTTTCTCCATCTCTATACCCTTTATTTCCTCTTCTTGTCTTATTGCTAGGACTTCCAGTATGATGTTGAAAAGCATGGTAAAAGGGACTTTTTTTGGTCTTTTTCTTGATCTAGGAACGATTTAAGCTTACCATTCATTATAATGTTAGTGGTAGGATTTTTGCAGATATCCTTTATGAAATAGAGATTTCCCTCTGTCATAGTTTACTGAGAATTTGTATTATGAATAGCAGATGGGTTTTTGTCAAATGTTTAATCTGTATTTATTAATCCTGTTTTTTTCTAGTTCTTTAACCAGTTGATATATTGGATTACATTAATTAATTTTCAAGTGTTAAACCAGCCTTGTGTACCTGGGAAAAATTCCAGTTAGTCATGGTGTATCATTCTTTTCATCCATTGTTGGATTTGATTTGCTAATATTTTGGGGGAGAATTTTTTGCATCTATGTTAATGAGAGATATTGTCTGTAGTTTTCTTATATCTTTTCATCTATGTTGTATACTGCAGAATTTCCTTCTTTTTTAAAGCTTAATAATATTCTATGGTAGGTGTATAACACATTTTCTTTTCTATTCATCCATCAAAGGACATTTATGTTTTTTTGGCTACTGTGATTAGAACTTGGATATTGTGACTAGTGCTTGAAAAAACATAAGGGTGCTGATATCACTTCAAGATTCTGATTTCATTTATTTCAAATTCATACCCAAATGTGGGATTGCTGGATCATATGGTAATTCTATTTTTAATTCTTAAGGAATTTTACACTATTTGCTATAACAGATGCCCACCAAGTAAATAGGAGCTCCAGTTTCTCCACATGCCTGCCCATACGTCTAAAGAAATGTATTTTTTTTTTTAATAATTTCCATTCTAACAGGAGTGAGATGTCTTCTCATTGTGGTATAGGTTTGCATTTTCCTGATGATTGTGATATTGAATCATTTCCCTTTTTTAAGATTTTTTAAGATTTATTTGTTTTAGAGAGGGTACATGCATGAGGAGGGCTGGAAGGAGAGGAAGAAAGAGAGAGAGAGGAGACTCCTTGTTGATGAGGAGCCCCATTCGGGTTTGATAACATGACCCTGATATCAAGACCTGAGCCAGAATCAAGAGTCAGATACATAATCAACTCAGTCACCACATATGGCAGACATCTTTTCATGTTCCTGGTGGCCATTCATATGTCTTATTTAGAGAAATGTCTCTTCAAGCCTTTAGACCATTTCTTAAATTTGTTTTTTGTTTGTTTGTTTGTTCCTGCTGAGTTGTAGCCCTTCCTTATATATTTTGAAAACTAATCCTTTATCAGATATCTGGTTTGCAAATATTTTCTCCTATTCCTTAACTCCATTGATTATGGGTTAACCAAAATGTTTTGTTGTTCAATGTTGTTCTACTTCTATGCTTTTGTTTTTGTTAACTTTACTTATTGTTTCATTTCTGCTAAACCAGAGCCAAGAACAATATCAAGGAACTTTTCCTCTTTGTTTTATTCTAGAAATATCATGATTTTAGGTCTTACAGTTAAGTCTTTAGTTCATTTTGAATTATTTTTTGTGTATGGTGTAAAATGAGTCCCATTTTATTTTGCTTGTTCATGTCCAATTTTCCCAATATCATTTATGGAAGAGAGCTTTTATCCATTGTGTATTCTTGGCATGCTTGACAATGATCTGTTGATTTCATAGATGAGCACTGATTTTGGTCTCTATTCTAATTCAGCATTTTATATATTTGTCTTTATGGCAGTACTACACTGTTTTTAAGTACTGTATCTTTGTGACATATTTTAGAATCAGGATATGAGATTCCCCCAACTTTTTTTCTCTCTCAGGATTGATTTGACTATCAGAGGTCTGATCCTGTATGAATTTTAGAGTTACTTTTTCTCTTTATTTCTGTAAAAAAATGACGTCGGGATTTTGATAGGGATTTCATTGAATTTTTTAATCACTTTGGATAGTGTGGACACTTTAAAATTTTGAGTCTTTCTTTCTTTTTTTTTTTTTTTAAGTCTTTCAATCCATAAACATGTGATGGCCTTTCATTGTATTTTTAAAATTTCTTTCATCAGTGCTTTGTACTTTCAGTATACAAGTCTCCCACCTCCTTGGTTAAGCTGGTATTTTATTATTTTTGATGGTACTGTGAATGAAATTATTTTCCTAACTTTCTTTTTGGATAATGTGATATTAGTTTAAAACATAACTGATTTTTGTTTGTTGGTGATTGCCACTGTACTGAATTCGAACTATGCATGTGGTCTTCAAGATTTTCTATATAAGGATTATGTCATCTGTAAATTGGGACAATAAAAACCATAAGGTATAGGTGCCTGGGTTAGTTGGTTAAGCCACTGCCCTCAGCTCAGGTCATGATCCTGGAGTTCCAGGAATGAGTCCCACATCTGGATCCAAGCTCCACAGGAAGTCTGCTTCTCCCTCTGACCTTCTCTTTCATGCTCTCTCTCACTCATTCTCTCTCTCTCAAATAAATAAAATCTAAAAAAAAAAATAAATAAATAATGTAACAAACATTGGTCAGTTTGAAGGACTTTAGAAAGAATAGAAATTGAACACTTGGGAGAAACAAATAGAGTTGACTTTTTCAAGGATTTTTTGTTTTAAAAAGAGAGTAAAATAGTGGTAAGCTGATGGGAATGAAGTCACACTTCTAAGTACTTTGGGTCAAAGAAACTGAAAACAAAATTTGAAGTAAACAAACATAATAATGGAGCTGATCAAATTTTATAAGCCATAGTGATAATTGTGTTTAGAGGGAAACATAAAATTGGATATATGTGTAAGAAAAGAAAAATTCAAGAACCAAACTTTCCATTCTAGGGGGCTAGTAAAAGAAGAGCAATTTAAACTCACAGTAAGCAGAAGGAGGAAGAAAGAGCAGAAATCAATAAAATTGATAACAGGAAAACAATAGAGAAAAGTAAATAAAGAGAGTTATTTGACAAGATAAGTAAAATTAATAAATCTCTACCTAAGCTAATTAAGAAAAGATAGAAACACAAAATTACCAATATGAGAAATAAAAGATGGGTCATCATTACTGACCTGTGGACATTCAAAGATAACAAAAGAATACCACGAACAAATCTATGCTCTTAAATTTGATAACTTGTATGAAGTAGATCAACTTCTTAAAAGATACGAACTACCAAAATTCATACAGAAGAAATAGATAATCTGGGTGGATCTACAAAAGAAATCAAATAATTAATTAATAACATCTCATCAAAAAGTATAAAATCTAAAGAAATTATTTTACTAGCAGAAAAAAAGGTTTTTTCTTATGTTTCAAAAGATTTTTATCAATTCATTAATTATCAGATAACCAGTAGGTGTTATACGTAGTTTAAAGAATAATTTTTAAAACACTTCTGTAAATGACTATTAGGAAGGCTGAAATAAATTTATAAAACATTGGTCAATGTTCAGAGTAATTTTTATGTGTCTTCACCAGGCACAATTTGCATTTTTATGGAAACAATATTTTATTATTTATTATTTATACAACTTTCAAATTTTTAAAATGGATAAATCAATGAAAAGTAAAGATAATCTGGAAGAGGACACTCGGTGGGACAGTAATCATTTTTGCCTAATTTGGTGTCTTCACAATTTTCCTTACACTTGCTACCAATGAACGGGACAGGGACTCTTATAGAATCTCAAATAAGTTATAGAAATAAATTCTTCATGTATTTTAAAAGTAATATATACATTTTACAACCCTTTTTGAAGTCATTCAGGGATGCTACTGCTACTGTTAATGGTTATTTTTCCATTAACCTCCGAGTTGTCCCAAGTTAATGTATTGCACAACTGAAGATGATCAACTTTGCCAAAATTTCTAGAACCAGAAGCATGAATGTACAAAGCCCTCATGCCAGTACTGCCAAGGTTTACTAATTTTGTTGAAGTGAAGAAAATAACTCTACCCAACCTAAGTTCCAACCTCATGTATATGAGGAGACCCAATGCCATAGCTCCTCAGGTTTATAACGTCTTAGAGACTTGCCTTTTGGCTTTAATTATATTGCCTTCTCCCTAGGATTTTGAGATCTTGAGGATCAGGGAGGATGGGATCTCTTGCTCAGGAGTGATTGGAAATGATAAATAGACCCAACTGTCTTCTCAGAATCTTGAAAGCCTGTTTCTGACATTATTCCACACATCTATCTTTCCATTCATCCAGGCTTCCAATCACTAATACTAGCATAAGTGTAGTATTAATGCTAAATGACGAGGATAAGCTTATCATAAATTAGCAGAAGGTTCCTAAATCCTATCATCAGATACCTTTCCAAAGAGTTTTAGCTTCTGATCCAGGGAATAAGCATGGTGTCTTGTGGGAGCAGCAGGTTGCTGGAGTAAGGGAAGTTCAAACCTGTTAGCTTTTTCTTTGAGCACATTATCATTTGTAAAATGCGAAGACTTAGAGTAGCACCATTTAACAAGATTATTGTCATAATTAAGGATTTATGGATGAAATTGACAGATAACATTCAATCACTGGGGGGTACAAATTCCTTTAGTGCACCATGTTGCCATTTGGCCTGAATTCAAGACCTGGCCAAACTTCTGAACTCAAGTTCTGGGTTCACTGAACTCAACTTCTGTACACTAAACATGAGTGCATCAATTTAGGAATAATAGCATTACTTAAGAGTCTGGTTCTATTCAATAATGGAGATTTAGGATTGTATTCAATATCAAGGAATCATGACATATATTTTCCTCTGAATTCAAGCTGTTTTGATTAGGAATGTTTTCAAATACAAACAACAGAGTATTTACCTCACAGTTGCTTAAGCAAATAGCACCTTCCTTCTCTTCTCCTCATGTTCACACATGCACACACACATATGCACACATGCAAATAATCCATACAAAAAAGGAAGGAAGGCTGTCCAGAGAAATTAAAACTGTTTAATAATATTTTGTGAAATAAGTTTCTATTTTTCTATTCTACCATCTGTATTGTGTATCACCTTCTTGTCCTATGCCCCTTGGTTCTTACCATATATTAGACATTATATTTTTCTTTGAGGGAGGGAGTAGGTGCAAAGGCTATGAATTCAAAGTTGGACACATTGAGGCTATTTTTTTTGTTTGTTTTGTTTTGGAAAGCAAAATGTCTCTGAGAAGGTTTACTGAGAAATTCCACCTGCTTCTTCTTCTTTTTTTTTTTTAAGATTTTATTTATTTGACAGAGAGAAACACAGCCAGAGAGGGAACACAAGCAGGGGGAGTGAAAGAGGGATAAGCAGGCTTCCCGCTGAGCAGGGAGCCCGATGTGGGGCTCAATCCTAGGTCTCTGGGATCATGACCTGAGCCGAAGGCAGACTCTTAACAACTGAGCCACCCAGGCACCCTGCCACCTGCTACTTCTTAATGCATGACTATTTAGAGACAATTCTCTGTGAATCTCTTATGCTTTTGCATGTATGCAAAGTCACTGATAGTGTTTCATTTTCTGCAGTCTTTAAGTAATATTTATATGGTGAACAGGCTTGGAGACAGATTCTCCTGCCAGTGTAGAGGACAAGTTTGTGTGCTGTCCTATAAAGTCAAGATAGTGTCTCCTTCTAGGATAAAGTATCAGCATATTAGCTTGCAACCATTATAAAAGTTTAGGGTTTCCTAAGCAGAAAGTCCATCTCCTATAATGTGACCCACTGTGAGTGCACAGTACATCTAGCTCTTACTGTATTGCCTATGGAAACTGAGATTTTGGTGGTCCGCAGGAATGAATGGTATCCTGTCAGCCTTGTACATGTTTACATAGACCACATAGGCAAGACTTGACTACAGGAGATTTCAGTCTTTGCAGAGTATCCTGTGATCTTCTGGCTCATGAGATCATGGGAACTTTATGAAGAGTTGTTACCAGGCCACTTTCCACTTGCCCTCCACTTCCCTGTGAAGCTGTCACAAGCACAGCCTTCCAGTTAGTGATGAGTATGAGGCTATATGCCTTGCTTTCTTAGGGTATATCTGCAGGTTCTAAAATTGCTTAGCTGCAGCATGAGATCAGCTCCATTAGCAGAGGGTCTCCCAATACTCAGGCTATATTGTCATGGCATCTGTCCCCTTTTGTTTCAATGCTCTCTTTAGGAACAAATGACACAGATGCAGGTGCCTTTGCCTTTTGGCTTTTTGCTATCTATGTGTTAAATAGTTTCAATCTTATCTTAAGAGGTCTTGCCTTACTGGCCAAATTTTTCATCTTTGCCTTGATAAGAAACTAGAAGGGAGGGAAAAATGAATGGGAAGAAATCAGAGAGGGAGACAAACCATGAGATACTCTTAACTCAGAGAAACAATCTGAGATTGCAAAAGGGGAAGTGGGGAGGGATGGGGCAACTGGATAATGGGCATTAAGGAGGGCATGTGATGTGATGAATACTAGGGGTTATATACAACTGATGAATTATTGACACTACCTCTGAGACTAATGATGTACTATACACTGGCTAATTAAATTTAAATAAAAATAATAAGAACAAAAAATAAAATATAATTCTTGGTAATTGAAAAAAATAAATTAAGAAATGAAAATGATGATGCTTTAGCTACTGCTGTTGTAAACTGTCCTTGGTCTCTGATCCAGGAGAGTTGTGTTTTCTACCAACATCTATGAAAATGTGAGGAGCACATTCATTAACTTACAAATACTGTAAGATCTTTTGGAGTTCCTGAAAATGAAATTGGCTAGATTTATGTAACGTATATATCTCCACCTGGATGATGACTAGGGAGAAAAGATTGTGTATAAAGCTTGAGTTTCCAACCAATAATGTCTACCATATGAAGGTAAACTCCTTAAAAACATGCAGAAGAAATTAGTATAAAGGTCCAATTTTAACTAATAATATGCTTAAGATAATAAAATTCATAACTCTTACTATGATTTCCTTAGTGAAAGTACTATAGTTTTACTCATTTTCTTACCTGATACTTTTTAAAATAAAGGAGTCCTATAAATTACATAGTTTATTGTTTTCAATGAGCAGAATCTAGAGGGGATCGGGAAATATGTTTCAGAGCATTTAAAAACATTTTGGGTTCTTTCCTCTATGCTTAGGAAGTCATTATAGTTGAAGTCGGGAGCTCTTAAACTGTTTTGAGATTTTAAAATACAGATGTTAAAAAAGTTATTAGTTTAAAAAATGATCCTTTTAGGAGTCGAATGTACTTCAGTGCTAATTATAACTTGTAATGATTATAAAGTGCCCTGGGAGACTGTAATGAAGAAAATCACATGACTACATCTCCACTGTAAATTTTCCTTTCCCATACACAGTGTAAGGATAAAGGAAATGTGTTTGAACACCCAAAGGACAGAGCTAATTGTGTAAAGTTCACTAAATGTTAAGAGTTTCCCAGTGACCCAGAAGTCATGTAAGGGAATTATAGACACATGTTCCGAGACATCTTTGGCAGCATTAGTTCTCTAGAGTTAAAAAAAAAAAAAAATAGACTGAGAAAAATTTGAAAAATGATATCATTTGCTTAGCCTATAATAGATGTTACTTAAGTCAAAAGTACTGGTAGGAGACACTATAATTTGTGAGTCTATTAGGGGAACTTTCTGTATGTTTCTAATTGACTTGCTGAAAACTGGATTTCCAGCCATATACCTCTAAATTAAAATTGCTCACAAAATCTCAGAAGTCAGAGTCATTGGCTCTGTAAGTTATGAGTTACATAATAAGTAGTCAAAGTACTGTTCCCTCAAAACATTATTTCTGAACCTGAAATATTTTATCTGAATTGCTTCATACAGTGGTTCATTTGCACTCATTTAGCTTTTCCTTCTCCAATTCTTTGCTCTCTTGTGATTGTTGCAGTTCAAGAGGTTAAGTGGTGCCATTTCTCTTAATTGTTGTCAGATTGAGCATCATCTTACAGAGAGAATAAAGTGTTCTTCCCTTTGGTAAAAAAGACCCTTCGCAAGGTAAGCTATCTCTTCCACAGAATTAAATGGCTTGTCTAAATTAGGTAATTTATTTCTACAACTGATCACTTCAAGTAAGTAATATTTATTTCCTTCTTTATTTCCCCACTGATACCTAAGATTACAGATGGGGTTTCGATTTTTAAAAGTATTTTAGAATATCCCAAGGAATCTCCTATGGACTTTTTCCTATTTTTAATTTTCAACCTATAAAATTATAGATAGGGATATTTTTTAGGGAAAGGAGAAACCAATTTATGTATGTGTCAAATGGTTTTAATGACAAATGTCACCCATATTCACATATCAATCCATCTATCAATCCTAGCAAAAACTGTAAGATACAGCCCGAACAATACCATGACCTGTAAAACCTCACAAAGAAGTGATTTAACAACTAACAAAGTCCCTTATCTCTGTTCTTGTGAAATTTTACAGAACTTAGTCAATTTTCCAAATACAATACTTAGATCACCAAAAGCAACAATTCAGTAATTGCTGTCACTTACTAAAGACTTAACTGCCAGGAACTTTTCTAAAGACCATGCCAGTGATATCAAGACTTCAAGAAATGGGTTAAGTTTATGAATTGATGGCTATAACATATTGCCCATTTCATTTTCTGTAATTCCTACATTAATGATAAAACATAAATGTCCTGTATGTCTATACTTTAATTTATTTGATAAAATTAGCTTCCAAAAATATCTAAAATGTTTGGGTAACTCCCCATGGACCTTATATGATAACTGTATCACAGATTATGTGGTATATAATAGACATTATTTTTCATAAAAAAAATGAGTCCAAAGTAATAAAACCCAGAAAGCAGCCATTATAATAACTGAGTGCTATTTAATTGCTCTGTCCTATTCCTTTTTAGTTTCTTTCTTTTTTTGTTATTTTGTTGTTGTTTTTGAGAATAAGTATGGAAAATGTATGGCTGGTGGTTAGGGGTAATGTCTCCTCATTGTTATGTTGATGTAGAGGACTGTGTATTAAAAAATATAGATGAGAAATTGTGAAAAAAAGCCAAAAATGCTATTCCAAATAAATATGATTGATATGAATTATTCTGTAATTATATGTTTATATATGATATTTACACAGATCAAGAAAAATTTTTCTTTTACACCTCTTGGAATTTTGATATGATGAATTTGTACCTTTTTTTAATTAAACGTAAGTTTTAGGTTTAATTAAATGCTTTTTCATGGTAAACATACTGGTAAACCACTCAGTCTTAGAAAAATAAGTGGTGGGGGTGTCTGGGTGGCTCAGTCTTTAAGCATCTGCCTTTGGCTCAGTTCATGATCCCGGAGACCCAGGATGGAGCCCGGCATTGGGTTCCCTGCTTGGTGGGAATCCTGCTTCTCCCTCTCCCACTCCTCCTGCCTGTGTTCTCTCTCTAGCTGTATTTCTCTCTGTCAAATAAATAAATGAAATCTTAAAAAAAGAAAAGAAAAGAAAGTTAAAATGCAAATAAATCCATGAAATACCATTTTTATGATGGGAACCTTCATATTTTCTGCTTAGTATTAATATGCTTTATTTGGTGATGATAAACACATTGGATTTCTGGCAAATGGTGTAAAATTTATACTTTATTTTCTACTCCAAAGTTGTTTGAGTTAACTTATAAAGATTATTCCTAATTTTCCTTCTTTCTCCTAGTGTTATTCCTTCACCTGCTCACCACCCCCAAAGTTGTTTTTTTATTTGCATGTTTTTTGTTGTTGGTGGTGGTGGTTTTATTGGTGTATGTGTTTGTGTTACCATTTTTATTGCTATTCTTGCTAACTTTTTTCCACCTAGGTGTGCTACAATGTAAAAACTAATTTTCTTATTTTTTTGTTTTTATTTTTTTAAAGATTTTATTTATTTATTTGACAGAGAGAGAGATCACAAGTAGGCAGAGAGGCAGGCAGAGAGAGAGGAGGAAGCAGGCTCCCTGCTGAGCAGAGAGCCCGATGCGGGCCTTGATCCCAGGACCCTGAGATCATGACCTGAGCTGAAAGCAGAGGCTTTAACCCACTGAGCCACCCAGGTGCCCTGTAAAAACTAATTTTCTAAACCCCATTTAGGATGTATAGGAAAGTATCTGCAGTCTTTTGTAGTTATTTTTTTTAAAGTCTTTCACATATATTAGAAAACAAACATGTACAAACAAATAGCTTTTTCTTTGTAATATTTACCATTTACCAGAGCATACAATGATGTATTATTAATTTAAAAGTCTCCTCTTTTCTCCAGAATATACTTAAATAAACAAAAGAAGGAATACACAGAGGCACAACCTTATCACACTCAAATGATTAAAAGGAAACCCTCTTATTTGTACTCAGAATCTGAAAGTAGAGAAAAGGGGATTAACATTAATGATGTTAATCTGCATAGTTTTTTTGTTCTTTTTTGAATGAGATGGACTTGATAAGCTAAAAAGAAAATATGGCTATATTTTATCATTTATCATTTCAAATGTGCTCTCTTGGATTTTTCTGTTCACACTCCCAAACATATATCAGGACAATTTCTATAATTAGGATGCATTTTGTGTTTCCTTAATGAAACATTCAATATCATTCAATATTAAAGAAATACTAAATCTCACATGAAACGTGAATAATGTCCCCACACTCCTTTCCTGCAGTTCAGGAATCGCCAGTGTCAAAGAGAAGCATGGTCCACCCCTCAGTGCTTCCTTTTTATCTTGTCTTCCCTCCCTGTTCTAAGGGCATGGGTAAGAGAGGATGGGGGAAAAAAAGGTGCTGTGGCCCTCTTGCTTGCCTGGTGCTTTTTTAATTATTTCTTTAGATGATATTTGCTAGCAATTATGCCACTGCTGTTGCATATGCTCACATAGTATCTTCACTTGCACTTATGTTTACTTTTTCTCTGTACGTTGACACACTACACCATTCTCTGACATAGAGCACACCCTCTTCTACTGATTATGTGGTACCACCCTCCCTCCTCCTCACATTAGGTTCTGGGACAGGTATGCAATGCAGAACTTCTTACTGCTGAAGTTCATCCTCACCGGTAAGGCTGTCCTAGGTTGATCTCTCCATTACTCAAGCCCTCTATTCCCATGGACTTCACTAGTACCATAGAATGCTGCACATCCTAGTCCTGCTTAAAGGTAAAAGTGCAATTTATCCAAATGACAAGCACAGCTTGAAATTAAACTTCATGTTTTTTTACTTGGTAAGAAAAAACCAGAGTCTATGCTCACACGTGTCCCAATTTCTAGGTATACATACCCCCCAAAGTCACCACATGTGGTAGGTTGAATAAAGACCATCCCCCCAAAGATATCTATGTTCCAAAGCTCAGACCTTGTGAATGTGTTATCTTATATGGCACAATGGATTTTGTATATGTCGCTACCTTAAGAATCTTGAAATCGGAGTTGATTATTCAAAATTACTAGGGAGGCCCAGTGTAATCACCAAGATCCATATAATATGGAAACAGAAGAGTTGAGAAAGAGGAGGTGTGAAAATCGGACCAGAGTTTTGAGTAGTGAGGACAAGGAATGGAAGCAGCTTCTAAAAGCCAAAAACAAAACAAAACAAAACAAAAACAAAATAAAAACAAAAACAAAAAACAAGGAACACAGAGCTATAGAATGAATACAGCTCTAAATATACCCTTATTTTAGCCCTATAAGGACCTACATCAGATTTCTGACCTTCAGAAGTATTAGATAATAAATGTGTATTGTTTTAAACCACTAAGTGTGGCAATTTGTTACAGCAACAATAGAAAACAAATACACCATGCTGCATTCAAGAACCTATATGAAGATGGTTTAATAATTTCTGCAACTAGCAATTCTGTAACTTAAGACTGAAGTGCCTGGCTTTCCTTCTTGCAAACAATCTATATATCTACAGTTTGGGGGAGAAGAGGAGAATAATCAAAACACTCATAAAATTTATCAATGAATCTCTTTCTGAATCTCTGGTCTCCTCTTAAAAACTTTTCATGAGTGATAAAGTTGAAGGTTCTAAGTCTATCCGTTGTATTCCTTGGAAATTCCCGCACAGATTTGTGCAGCATATGTCAATAATCTTGGAATATGTATAAATGGGGTTCCTGACTGCAAATAAATGACACATTCAGTATTTTTGAAGCAGAGTTTAATAATAGTACATTTGACAAATCATGGACCAAGTGAAGATAATCATAAAGGGTGGGTAGCCCCTTTAGGCTCTGATAACCTTAAAAAACAAAGAGGAGGAAGCATTTATCAGAAACTAGAGAAGTTGAGTAGAGAGGTTGCAGTTACTCCAAGGTTAACAACACACCTCCCTAGCTTATCTTTTCTGTATCTCCCAATGTTCTCCATTGGCAAGAGAATCCATTGTGTTTCATGTAGGGTCAACAGAAGAATGAGGAATGATGGAGAAAGATGGTAAAAGAGGGATTGTAATAAGGAAATGTTAATGTGGAGTAAAAAATGGAATGTGTGATATAGAGAGAAGAATGGAGAAAGATGGAGAAAGTTGTTTAGTGGATCTTAATGAGCAAATGAATGATAGCTCAAGGTCCTTAATCACATTTTTTGTCTAAACTTTAGACTTCCATCCTAAATTCTGGAGATTAAGAAAAATATAATTCGACAACATGTAACAAATACTTACACAAATGTAACAATAGAAATGTAAATGAGTCACTAAGGAAACACAGAGGGGGAAATTAAACTCCCTTTGGAAACTCTATTTTGGAATAGAAACATTTGTCATTAACTGGTTATTAAGGATAAGTAGGCGTAATTCAAATAGGTCATAAGAGTGGATGATCATTTTATAGAAGAAAGTTTCTACTAATGGAAAGCTGAAAGAGAAGATAGCTTGACTTTTATTTTGCTCCTCATGTTTCTGTCTCTATATAAAATTGTATTTTTTTATTTATCCATCTAAAAAGGACAGTCAGATAAAGTTTTGATATTTGAATGCTATTTTTCTCAATTCTCTTCTTGCCCTACATTTGGACAAGCAAATGACACTGCATACTTGATCCCTCCTTTATCATTGATGACATGGTTCAATCCTTGGAAATCTGAACCCACAAAAAAATCCTCCCCTCCCCCTACTCCCCTGCCCATCTGCAATCAGAAACATAGTCCTTAATCAAGCCATTTCAGACTAGCCTGGGTGGCTACCCTCCTCTCCTCAGAAAACCTCAGTATATGAGTAAGAGAGCTTTTTGTATCTCTTTAATGCGTGTGTGGTATCATCAGTTTGGACATCCAGATTAATTATGGGTGAATAGGGATTACTACTGTGCCCTGGGGACAACCAGTAAAATGTGTTCAGCAATACATAGTAATATAGAAAATAATTAACTAAAAAACCTTCCCTTAAAAAACAAAACTGATAAATTGTAACATGCATAAGAAACAGAAAATCTCTAAAGAAAAAAATAGGGCTTTGTTGTCATCCACAGGGTACAAAAGACTTAAAGACATACTTTAACCATTATACTGAGATTTAAAATTTTTATTCCATTTATTCATTCCATGTGTCCAAATATTCAGGGCTTAATCAGCCTTCTATAGCAGGGATCTTGCCCTCACACTAGGCTGTCCTCCACTTGCTCCCTAGTCCTTCCCTGTTCTGATATACTGTCAGAAATTTTGTCTTTTAAATCTTGTTTTCAATGAAGTGGTTAATAATTCAACCTTCTTTGCCTAAACTTCTTCTGCTCATTACTGACTTATTTTATGATAAAGTCAGGCTCATTATAACAGCAAACTTGATTCCTAAACGATACAATGAAAAATGGGTAAAGTGTCAAAGAAGGGGTTAGGATTTTTACATATGGAGATTTCTCTCTCTAAAACTAAAATGACCTTAGCTGTTTTGATAGCTACAAACTGAATCAGTGTTTTCTCTTCCTCTGAGTGGGAACAATCTTGAGCCATCTGCTTTCAGCACCGACTGCTTCCCCCCACCCTAAACACTATTTCATGTTCTCCTCCCAGTCCCCTTGTATGGACTACTATTGCTACACTGTTTACACTCGAACAGTCCAAAAGTTTGAGAGAGAATGATGCTTTGAAACTTTTGCAGCTAATGCCTTTGTGAAATGATTGCCTCAAGTTATCAGTTAATTACTTTTCAGATCCATGAGAGTCATTTATTCCTTTTTTTCTTTTTCTTCATTTTTCTCTCTGTTCTCATTGCTTAACGTGGGCACAGTAGTCTTCTATATTACCCCAGCAATCTTATTTAATTTTATGAGACAATACTATTATAGTGTTTTGAAGCCTTTAAAGATTGTGTAATATTGGTGTTTTTATTTTATCTTTGACAGATGTACATAATTCATATTTTTCCCCACAGAAGATATCTTATTGTATTATAATTTGAATTACTGCTAATTTTTCATTTATTCCTATATCACGTTAAGATACTTCGTTCTCATGAATGGCAAACTGATGAGACCTGAAAAAAATGTTCTAAATGTCTTATTCATGTTAGAAAATGAGCATCCTGCTTAACACTACCAGTGAACATCACATATAAATTCCTTTGCCCAACATGTAGGTCAAAGGTATAAATAATGATCTCCAGTTAATTCATTCCATTAAATACAGAAGAGAGCAATTAAACGTTGAAAAAAGTTGGCTCTTCATAAAAAGTACATAGAAAATGTAGAAGAATATTTATGTAATAGATTTTCAAATATGAAAATATTTATGTATGATGGCAAAAAAGGCTTTTTTGGAACTTTTGTTCAGTAGCCTGATTAAATGGAGAATAAGAATTAAAGCAATTGGTCCACTTGTATATATCAAATTAATGTAAGGAAGACAATATATTTTTAATTTTTTTAAAGATTTTATTTATTTATTTGACAGAGAGAGATCACAAGTAGGCAGAGAGAGCAGAGGAAATAAGCTCCCTGCTGAACAGAGAGCCCAACATGGGCCTCGATCCCAGAACCCTGAGATCATGACCTGAGCTGAAGGCAGAGGCTTTAACCCACTGAGCTACCCAGGTGCCCAGGAAAACAATATTTTTTGAAACCCAGCAAAGCCTTATTTAAATAGATCAAATAATCAATTTTTAGGATTTAGGAACTTGTGTATTCGCTGTTTTATTGAAATACTTAATACTTTTAAAAAACCCTATTAACTTTTCCCATTTTATAAATTGAAGTGAATAAAAATATTTCAGAAACTTCGGTTCCCTTCAGGTAACTAGGATTATCTTAGTCAGGTCCCAATACGTGATTTAAGAAAATGCACTATAAACACTAAAACATTAATGGTAACATTACTTCCTTTTTTCCCCCTTTGAATATATATATTTTTAAGCCAACAGTTTTTGATTTTGTTTTTTATTTTTAAAACTCATTGGTTTGGGCTGAGGCACCAGTTTTGAAGGTGGCCTTTACAGACGGTGGCTTAAAGGAAGTATAGCAGGAAGCGTAATAATTAAAGAGAACAGAAAACACTCCATTAATTCTCGCAGAAAAGCAAAACAGCCACAACATTGAGTAAGGGATTTTTTTTGTTTTCTTGTTTTTTGTTCTGTTTTGTTTTGTTTTTTAGAAGCTTTTAGGAATCCCTTTCTTTCTTCCTTTTTTTTTTTTTTTTTTTAAGATTTTTTTTTTTTGACAGAGAGAAACACAGCCAGAGAGGGAATACAAGCAGAGGGAGTGAGAGAAGGAGAAGCAGGCTTCCCGCCCAGCAGGGAGCCTGATGTGGGACTTGATCCCGGGTCTCCGGGATCATGACCTGAGCCAAAGGCAGTCGCTTAACCAACTGAGCCACCCAGGCGCCCCTAAACCAAAGCAGGAATCCCTTTCTTGCTAATGAAACTTTTTTAGTTCATTGGCAGCTTCTTAATAAACTAATGGAATATCTGCCAAACATTTTTGAATAAAAAATTGCTGTCACATTATGGCAAAGAACCACCAACAGAATTATAGTTTCTAGAATATTACATATGTCTATTAAAATATATGGGATTTTATCTTATTAATACAGACTATAAACTCAGTATAAGGCCATTGCTTTTGTTTTATGATCTTTGTCATGAAACTGCCTTGTACTTCAATGAATGACTCATATATTTGTGCAGTTACATAGACGGGCCGCTTCATCTTGACCTTTGGAGAGTCTATATTGAGTTGGGGGCTAATTTCATTGCTTTTACCGTTTACAGCTTTGTCTTCCAATGGCAAGGGTGTTTCAAATGTTTTCTAATCAAGCATGTACCTTTACTGAAAGGTCAGAATAATAAAATGCCATATATCAAGGATTAAAATTATGATTCATCACTTCCATGCAAGAAAATCTAATTAGAAATGCACTGCATACATTCTCTTGGGTCAAAGTTGGACATGAATATCACAGGACTGTATTGAGAACTATAGCACTCACACACTCAGTAAGTAACACATTCTCCACATCTTTGTTGACAACATAATTTGTCTTAATATTTTGTACATTTTTTTCATGGACTATGAAATATCCTTTCATATATTTAGGGGACCTCTACTGCAAGGCTAAGAAAGCAAAAGTCAAGAACATTACGGTGTTTTGTGGGTCAACTCAGGACCTCATTTCCCCAGAGGAATATGCCATTCTTCCATTCTATTCAATTCCACAAAACAAAAACAACAAAATCTGAACAACATATATGCTAGAAGCAGAAATGAACAAGTCCCCAGTCCTGCCTGAAGGTTGATCAAAACACAATCTTGGAGAAAGCCATGTAAAATATTTAGAAGGCATAACGACAGAGGTGCCAAACAGAAAAAGACACTTGTTCTGTAAGCAAAAGGAAATAATAGATTCATTTATTTATAGCTACACGCATTACATTCCAGCCTTTTAGTATTGTTTTAAATAACAAGAATTAATGTTATTTGTGTGTTTTTCAACACAGTTGCATTTTTATATCTGCATGTGAGTGATGATGTTATCTGCTTATGAAAATATTTTAATAGGGCATAGGTAAGGCCATGTAATATATGTATGTGTGTGTGTATATATTTATCATGCATATCACATCTGTATCTACTCACTGATATAATTATACATATTTTAATCATTTGTGTCAGAGAAACATTGCACTGCATGGAATTAAATGGGTATGGAAGAATTTATTCAAGATTACTGCAGAAATGGGATGCTTGGGTGTATCAGTTAGTTGGGCATCAGTCTTCAGCTCAGGTTGTATTCCCAGAACCCTAGGATGGAGTCCCACATGAGGCTCCTTGCTCAGCAGAGAGACTGCCTTTCCCTTCTGCCTGCCACTCTCTCTGTTTGTGCTTTTTCTCTCCGACAAATAAATAAATACCCTTTAAAAAAAAGGATATTGCAATATGGATCAATAGGGAGATTGCAATAGGGAGAAATATTGAGCTCCATTAATAAAAAAGGTAAGAATGCTTGGGTGACCTAGTGGAAAAACAGTAAGATGGACATTAGTGGTCATTTGGTTGTATGATTAAACCCATCTGTGTTTACTAATTGGTAAATATTGAAGTTAGGCTCCTACCCTCCTACAGAGAGCAAGAGACAAAGGCTCCAACTTTCTTGATGATTATATTTCAAAGGAATGGTTTCCGTGTCCTTGAGAATGACAATCCTCAGATATGAAACTGGCAAGAAGCTGGGAAAAGATTTATGTCTCAAAGGGGGAGGGAAATAATTTATAGTTGTGAGTTTTCTAGAGTAAATGTTCTAAGGGACTTACAGTCAGGAAGAAACCTGTCTAAAGTTTAGTCAAGCTGAGGAGAACATTAAGGCCATCTTGGTTGGTTAGATGTTAAGTATCATACAGCAGACTGATAGCAGAATCTTAATTTTGACATAGCCCTCTGAATCCTTTCTTTCTTTTTTAGTGCTCAACCCTGTTATTGATATTTTTCATTTTGTTCCACCACCTAACATCTGCTTGTCTTTTTCTGTATCTCTCATGATTGAAGTTGATAATACCAGTTCTTTACTCTCCTAGCCTTTGATATTTGTAAGACTTAGTATATTCTAAGGGCTGAAGTCAATTATGCCCACCCACTGACTGGAATTACAAATTAAGTGAACAGCAGGGGGATTAACATAACCCATATCAGGAAGCATGGCAGCAGGAGACACATTTAATTGCAAGTGAATAGAGTAGTGGAAGTACTAGCTCAGTATCTAGGAGTACAAGCTGTCAGGAAGGAATTCAAGGGCTGTTTGGCCTTATCGTAACATTTCTTTTAGATATGTAACTCCCAAAGTTGGTTCTTTGATTTTGTTGGTTCTTTTGACTTAAGTCACATCTGTTTTAATAATTTCCTTGCCTACTTAAGTTAGAGTATGTTTCCAATATTTGCAGGTAAGACTAAAACATAGCAACCACTTCCAAAACGATATTATAAAAACTTTGTTTGTTAAGAAGGAAAAAATTTATATACCCTATCCTATATATCCTTGCCTTAAGGGGGCTAAACCACATATGCATTCTAATTTTTGTTTCAACACATTTAGTTTTGTGATTGTTTTAGTTTTCCAGAATGCATTTTAAAAATTAGTTTACAGGTAACTCCTAGAGTTATATTTATTAAAAAAAAAAATAACAAAATGCCAGTGTGACTATTTGAATGGTCTGTATTTACAAGTCTGAGCTCCTCTATTTTGTTAGTATATTTTCAAACCAAAAAAATAAAACGAGATTTTTATTGGAAACTATAATTGTTCTCACTGATGACAATGTCAGATAAATGCTTCAAGTGAAAACTTCATAAGCAAGTTTCAAACTTGTAAATATGAGTAATCCTCTTGATGACTCAGCCATTTAGTAGGTACTTGGTTTCCTAAAAAGCCAACAGAGAGATTATTTGAAAGAATGCTCTTCTTCCCCTTCCTTAATTTTATTTTAATCGCCTAAGTACTTGAGGGGATTTAAAACATTGACTCATCAGTATTACACTAGCTTGAACTCTGTGCCATTTGAAATGACTATTTTTTTGCAGCCTTTGATTTTTGTTGTTTGAGTTTTTAAAAATTTTGGTAAAATATATATAGCAAAATGTACACTTTTTATCATTTTTAAGTGTACATTTACACTTATACAAAATATATTCATCTTGGTGTGTAAGCATCACTACCATCCATATTTAGAGCTTTTTTCACCTGAAAACAAACTCTGGATCCATTAGCAAACCCCCATTCGCTACTTCATCCAGCCCATGGTAACCACCATTCTATTTTCTTTCTCTATGAATTTGACTGCTCCAGACACCTCATATAAATGCAATCATACAGTATTTTCCTTTTTTGACTGGCTTATTTCCCTTAACATAACGTCTTTGAAGATCATTTGTGTGGTAGCATGTATCAGAATTGCATTCCTTTTCAAAGTTGAATAACCTTCCATTTTATGAGTATATCGTATTTTGTTTATACTACAAATGTCAGTGTACACTTGGGTTGCTTCCACTCTTTGTCAATTGTGAGTAATGTTGCTATAAACATGGATGTAAAGATAACCATTTATTCCTGTGGCTTCAGTTATTTTGGGTATAAACCCAGAAGTGAGATTGCTCGATCATATGGTAATTCTATTTTTAATTTTTGGAGGAACTGTGTTACTTTTCTGCAGTGACTGGAACAGTTTTACATTCCCACTGCCAGTGCAAAAGGGATCCAATGTCTCTACATCATCACTAACACTTGTTATTATTACCTTTTAAAATGTTGGTTGGGGCGCCTGGGTGGCTCAGTTGGTTAAGTGACTGCTTTCGGCTCAGGTCATGGTCCCGGAGACCCAGGATCGAATCCCACATCGGGCTCCCTGCTCGGCAGGAAGCCTGCTTCTCCCTCTCTCACTCCCCCTGCTTGTGTTCCCTCTCTGGCTGTGTTTCTCTCTGTCAAATAAATAAATAAAATCTAAAAAATAAAAAGTTGGTTTCCCTAATGAGTATGAAGTGGTATCTCACTGGGGTTTGGATTTACATTCCCCTGACAGTGATGTCGAGCACATTTTCATGAGCTGCTATTTATTCATCTCTGGTTATTTTTTAATTGGGTCTTTGGTTGTTGAGTTTGTTTTTAGTATATTTGGGATATCATCCCTATTCAAATAGGCAATTTGCAAATGTTTCTCTTAGTCTGTGGGTTGCCTTTTTATTCTGTTGATAATATCCTTTGATGCACAAAAGCTTTTAATTTTGATAAAATCCAATGTGTCTATTCTTCGTTGCCGATGCTTTTGGCATTATATCCAAGAACTCATTGTCGAGACCAATGTCATAAAGGTTTTCCCCTGTTTTCTTCTAAGAATTTTTATAGTTTTTATCTCTTAAGTTTGGTCTGTGATGATTTAAATTAATTTTTGTATATGTTGTTGGGTAAGGGTCCAACTTCATCCTTTTGTTTGTGGATTTTCAGTTTTCCCCAGAGCCGTTATTGAAAAGACTGTTCCCTTTTTCAAGATTGTTTTGGCTAGGGGCGCCTGGGTGGCTCAGTTGGTTAAGCGACTGCCTTCAGCTCAGGTCATGATCCCGGAGACCCAGGATCGAGTCCCACATTGGGCTCCCTGCTCGGCGGGAAGCCTGCTTCTCCCTCTTTCACTCCCCCTGCTTGTGTTCCCTCTCTGGCTGTGTTTCTCTCTATCAAATAAATAAAATCTTTAAAAAAAGAAAAAAAGATTGTTTTGGCTACATGGGGTTTCTTGAGATTTCATGTAAATCTTAGAATAGATTTTTCTATTTCTGCAAAAAGCATCCTTGGGATTTTGATAGGAACTTCAATGAATTTGAAGATTGCTTACAGTAGTATTGACAACAGTGCTATTTCCAACAAATGAACATAGAATGGCTTTCTACTTATTTATGTTTTCTTTAATTTCTTTCAGCATCATTTTGTAGTTTTCATTTTACAAAATTTTCACCACCTTCATTAGGTTAATTCCTAAGTATGTTATTCTTTTTGATACTATTATGAACTGAATTAAGAATGATATGTTACTCACTTTGAAGAAAGACTTCTAAACTTTTCAAAATTTCATTGTACTAAGGTGTCATGGAGTAAGTATCAAAATTGGAAACATAATTCAGACCTTCTGTTTTCAGGTCCTGTTCATCCTTCTGTTTCACTTTAACACTATAGCCTGCAATATTATTAGTTTTACATGCGAGAAAGTAGTAGGTGAAATATTAGCTATTTAGCATCAAAGGATATTAATGTTGTAATGCAGTCCAAATTCTGTTATTTTGTTATAAAGAAACTTTATGAGAGAACTCTAATAATTATTCTATCTTATCAAGCTGTGGAAGCAGAACTCAAGTGAGATACATGACTAGCCAAGTTCATGCTGTATATTGTAAAACTCCAGTAAACATAAAAACTAATCAAAGTTACTCTGTGAATGAACTCAGAGGCAGCATCTACAAATGGAGATAGAGGGTGCCTGAGTGGCTCAGTGGGTTAAAGCTTCTGCCTTCAGCTCAGGTCATGATCTCAAGGTCTTGGGATTGAGGCCAGTGTCAGGCTTTCTGCTCAGCAGGGAGCCTGCTTCCTCTCTCTCTGCCTGCCTCTCTGCCTACTTGTGATCTCTCTCTCTGTCAAATAAATAGATAAAATCTTAAATAAATAAATAAATAAATAAATAAATAAATAAATAAATAAAAATGGAGACCGAATTTGAAAGCTAAAACCTAAGCTTCTAAATTTGAAACCACTAAATTCCTCTTGAGAAACCTCAAATATTTTCAGAAAGGTACAATTGAGTATTATTATATCACTGGTTTGAAATATTATTATTGCTGTAATGCAAGCAATTAATGCTACTGCAAACTTGGAACATTACAATGTAATTGTTTTTATTTATTCAATACTCAAAGTAATAATATGTAGGCCACTATAGCATTTTAGAAGTAAAATCTTTAAGACCTTCCAGAACATATTAGTGACTAATTAAATGTGTTTTAGGAGATATTCTTTTTATTTATTTTATTCATTTTTGTTTGTTAGCACTTACCCCTTTAAAAAAAAAATGGGATTGTCACCTAACAAATTGTCAAATATTTCTGTATTTCTGTAACTGATCATATGCCATGTTTACAATTGCTTTGTATAGTTTTGTTTTGTTTTGTTTTGTTATAGTAATCCTGATTGGTCCAAATTTTTTTGAATATTAGCATGAAAATATGGGTCAAGAGTCTCCATAAAATCCATATACTCTAAAAATTTTGCAAAATGCAAAATGTAGAAATAAATGTGAGTGATTTCATGAATTATCCATATAAAGAAATATATTGACTTCTTTTTATAAGAGTATAAAATTGGGAAAAAAAAAAAAAGAGTATAAAATTGGAAATTTAAAGTTTTAAATAGACCAATATGCAATTATTAAAAACAATGATGTTGAAAAAATTGACAAGGTTAAATATCAAAAAATAGCTTCCACTTAAAAAGTCAGGATAAAACATTATATAAGCAAGCTATCATATTTTATAAAATTCACTAAAGCAAGCACACTAAATATATGAACCTGCACTGAAAGGAACAGACCTGAAGGAAATATTAAAAAATATAAATGCTGATAGTCTTTATATATTAAAATTATAATTCATATTAATTTTAATTTTCTAGACATTAGAAATTTGTTAAAACAATAATCTTACGTGAAGATCTAAAATCTTTATATTTATAAATTTTATAAGTGAATCTTATATTTCAAAGTGAATCCTTGAAATGTTGTCTCAGAAAAATCAGAAAATCTTTACACATATTGTATATAGTCACCTTATAGAAGTTTCACCCTTAATGCATAAAAGGTACTTTAAGAACATTTATTTTCTGACAATGTAAAATACAAAAAGGAAAAATGGTAATCCTCCCCCAACCTCTATTATTTCTCTACCTTAATGCTTTTCTTTAGAGTTATTTTCTTGCATTGGCCTGTTCTCATAGTTTTCCCTTATATATGTAATTAAGAGATAAGTAGGCATTATGTTATTCTTTTTTCATATTGAGTACTTTTGTTGATAGTTAATAATTCACTAACTGTGGTTTTTCTCAATGGAAGCAGTGTTTCAATTTCCCTGATGGACTTTTAACAGTGATCCCGGGATCCAGTATTTTTAAATCGAGGTTTCTGTACCATCCACACAGAGTGGAGCTTCTAAATATTTAAAAAGGAGATCTGATTATCTGTGAACTGAATTTCTTCATTTCCCTTAATAGCTTTTTTTTTAAAAAAGATTTTATTTATTTATTTGACTGAGAGAGAGATCACAAATAGGCAGAGAGGCAGGCAGAGAATGAGGAGGAAGCAGACTCCTCACAGAGCAGAGAGCCTGATGTGGGACTCAATCCCAGGACCCTGAGATCATGACTGGAGCCAAAGGCAGAGGCTTAACCCTCTGAGCCACCCAGGTGCCCTCCTTAATAGCTTTTTAAAGGTTTTATTCTTTATGATTAATTACCTTTCCTTTCCTCATGTCATATTTAAATTTAGGATTAATTTAAGAAAAAAAATAAATATTTTAGATACTTTCATGTATGGGGAGAGGGAAGATAGAACAGAGATTAATTAGCAACAGTAAAATAATTCTTCTTTAAAGAATTGCAGTCGTTGGATATTGTTGAATAAAACAGGTTCATTCTGATGCAGCTTATTACTCAAAAGGAAAATAGAAAACAGAATGCCAAAGGAATAATCACACTGGAAATCTAAATTAACTGACATCCTTAAGCTTCCAAAGTGTCTGAAACTTTGTCACTTCACGTAAGTATAGCGTGTGAGAGCTGGACAGGGGCTCAGGTAGCCTGTATTTCAAATACTTTGTCTTACAGATATGGAAACCAAGGTTCAAGGAAAAAAAAAAGTAGCCTGCATTCTTAAACATTAGCATTCTAAAGAAGAAGGTTTTATTTACAACTTTGATGTTTATGGATCTAGATAAGCAATTTATGAACATGGTCACTGTTGTCATCAAGCAATTATATCTTACTTGATGTAATTTAGATATGGACAGTTACTGCACAGTTATTCATTCACAGGTCAGTTATATCTCAGCAGACTGTTTCAAGGCAGATCGAAGAAAGAAGCACTAATCTGAGCTGCTATGGAGAGACCAAAGGAACAAACTAACAATCGCCAAGCCATATATACAAATTGAACTCTGACCCACAATCCGCAGCACCAGTTTGTGCAATTACAGACTAACTAGAAGGTTGGGACTTGGGTCATAACTATTAGCTTGCCTAATTTTTCACCCTCTCTTCATTTTAGGACCAATCAGAGGAAACCAAATATGCCCCTTAGTGTACCACATAGGATGTATGGTTCTGGTGCTGCACCTCCAGCTCTCCCTTGCCAGCGACCTCCACTCAGAGCATAACTGAATTTTTCCATTTTTCCCACTGTAAAGCTTTCAAACTACCCTTCCTGCCTTTGAGTCTCTCCCAAAATGCAACTGGTGGTGACTGAACCTCTTGCTATCACAAACTCTGAATAGTTTCTGCCTGCTCTTGCTTGATTGGTCTTCATTTATTTCTACAATATATTTAAATAACCATATAATTCATTGTCCAATTCTGATGACTGGTGAGAGTAATTGAGAATCCTGTTAACAATAACATCAAGATTCTGGATGTAATCTGGGAATTTCTGGATAACTTTGGATGGTTGATCTGAGTCAAGAAAACTCACCAGAGGTAGAGAACAAATCCACATTGTGCTTTATTTAGATGGAATTAGATGATTTTCAGATTTTGAGAGATGCAGTAATTTGGGGCTTACCAAGGAGACATTTTTCCTAGAGACAGCTGTCCCTGTGTATACACTTTTCTACTTGGAATTCCTCTAAGTGTGTGTCTGCTCGCACATGTACCATTTCTGCCTTCCTCTGCCAAAGCATATTTATTGCCCGCACAGGTTCTTCCTCTTAGAGCTTCTCTTTTCTCTCTTTTATCTGCTCTGCCACTTTTTAATTCTTTCCTTTCCATATCTCCCCAGCCCTCCTTTCTTTTGAGTCCTTAGGCATACTTTAAAGATAATTAGCTGTTTTTATAGTATACATTTAGATACTCTAATATGAAATTAAAATAATTGTACCAACCATTTTATCAACAGCATTAATTTTCAGCAATAAATATTTGTAATTGACTGTTTTTTAAACTATGGAGTTGGGTAGAGTCCAATCAAAAAAATGAAACAGAAGAAAAGGGAAGAGAAAAAAAAGAATAATTTACATTCTCTGTGTGTGTGTGTGTGTGTTAGCCACGTTCCTTCTGCACTTTGACACTTTGAATCCACAGAAATAGTCTATTTCTATTATTTAACTTTGTCTTATTTTTCTAATTCTTTTAGACTATATTGAAGATAAAGATGGGCAAATATTTGTGCACTGACTTCTTAACTATGCAAATCTTGTACTCCTTGGGATGATAAAATGCTTGCTACACATTATTGTTGGCTGTAGCACATGCTTGGGTTAATAGGATAATTACAGTCTAAATAGTGCATTGCTATTAACTTCTGTATAGTTCTCTTCAATGGAAAAGTCATCAGCACATTTTAACATTCTTATTTAGTTATAGGGCTAAGGTTTCCAAAAGCACTGGAATCAGCAGGAGGAAGTGTCAGGATTTGTCTTTTTCAGAAATAACTCCCTTTAATTAATCATCATACATCACAGCAGTAAATGTTGGGAAATGGGGACATCTGAATGACTGAACAGAGTAGGGCCATAGGGCGATTCAACTGAACCATGATCTGGTTTTAGTCTAAATCAAAAATTTCAATTTATCTCCTGTGAAAGCAAGAAGTGTTTACCTCTTCAAGACACGGCAGGATCTTCAGAACAAGTTGTCAAGTGATACATATAAAATGGCTGCCACCAAAAACAATTCCATATTTTGTTTGTCTTTAATGTATCAAAATGTCAACAATTTTGTAGGAAATAAAAGTCAAGTTTCAAATAATTCCTTTCTATGTTGTTATTAACTTGAAAATTATATGTCTTCTTTGTTGAATTTTCTTGTTAGTACACATAATATAAATCGTGAAGCTATAATTGGATTATAAAGAGACTAACTGAAAGGAAGTTGGTTTTTAGTGTTACCAAGCCATACTTGGAAAGAAGAAAAATTGGCACTTCACACCTATTTATTTCTCAAAGCTTTTATAACATTAAGAGCCTACTTATACCACCCTGCAGTATATAGACAGAACAATTCCTGTTTAATGATACTAACATTACAAGTAAAATACAAAATGGTAAATAAAATCCCTATCAGGCACTTGCCTTGGGTGCAGGTATTCTTCATATTCATCATTTCATTGCAAAGATTGGAATCCTGATATATTTCTCCTACAGAAATTTTGAGCAGGGCAAAGAATATCTAATCCTTTGTTTATTATATTATTAAAATATACAGAAATGTGCTAGCTGTTTCCCAAGTCCTTAATTACTACAAATATGTTATTTCCATATTTAGCATCAACCATATCATATATAAAATCTCACTGTTAAATCAGCCTTTTCCATACTGTACTTTTCTCCATATGGGCTTTCTGAAATAGTTTCAAAGTTAAATTTTTTCTTGTAACTCCAGAAATTACAGGTTGGGGAATGCAATGGAGGCCAGGTTTTTATCCTCTTCTACAATCTGGCACAGCTCCCACAATGTGGAACCGTTTTTGCAGTCGATACTTAACACATTTTGGACTGACTTCCCTTCTAAATCATCCTATGAGTAAATCAAGTTAATGTTTCAAAACTCTTCAGCTAATTCCAGGTCAGGAACCCATGGTGTTTATTGCCTCATACACCATGACCGGGTACACTACCAGTATATTGTCTGAGAAGTGAACGGGATTCAGCAGAAAATGTTTATCTCCTGCTCCCTGTCCCACCCTCCAGATACATTTAAACTTCTGTAATATGAGTTTGGAGGATACTGGCAGGTCTCTAAATGGGCGCAGCCTGCATATATTTTATGAAGTAAGTATTGATTTTTAATAAAAGATAAGACCTTTCTTCTCTAATGCATCTGAGAACTTTCAAAAATTTTATCCTCAAAAGAGACAGATATACTTCAAGGATATAATAGGTTTAGCTTGCCCTCAAATAGATGTTCTTTTTTTTTTTTTTTTAAGATTTTATTTATTTGACAGAGTGAAACACAGCAGAGAGGGAACACAAGCAGTGGGAGGGAGAGAAGGAGAAGCAGGCCTCCCGCCGAGCAGAGAGCCGGATGTGGGACTCGATCCTGGGTCTCTGGGATCATGACCGGCGCGGAAGGCAGTTGCCCAACCAACTGAGCCACCCAGGCGCCCCCAAATAGATGTTCTTATGACCTTCACTACATGCATATGCTGTTAGAGTATGTAATTTTTTCTTTTAAAGATTTTATTTGTTTGACAGAGAGAAACACAGCTAGAGAGGGACCACAAGCAGAGGGAGTGAGAGAGGGAGAAGCAGGCTTCCCACCTAGTAGGAAGCCTAATGCGGGGCTCGATCCTGGGACTCTGGGATTATGACCTGAGCTGAAGGGAGACACTTCATTTAGCCACCTAGACACCCCACTAATATTTTTTTTTTGAAGTACCTCTCATCTCTTCCTGCCTATATTTCATATTGACATCATCTTTTTGGCAGTGTAGCTCTCTCCTCTTGATGGTTAACTTCAAGGATATGCAGATTTTAGGAAGATAGTCGCAATGAGCAAGTTCATGTCTTATTTGTGGATCAGAAAGAAGGCTTCTGTGACATGTGCATACAGAGATATTTGTAACTTGGTAGGAATGAGGTTGAAGGAAAAAAATCCAAGAACTCCATCACAAGGGCATGAGAGACCACCTTAAGTCTCATGGTATTTATTTTTAGAGTACTGAGATTTCTCCCCATGGAATCATGTAAAGAGATTTTTTATTTTGTAAAAATCACTGTTTCTGGACTGTGGAGACTTGTCTGCAGGTAAAAGAGTGAACAGATGTAGACAATGAAGGCAAATTATTCATTGGGATTCTTAAAAATTGAAGGGTAAAATTCTTATCATGTCACTACCAGAAATTCTTAATGACCCTTTGAAACAGAAAGTCAGTAAGATAAAATAAGACACACTTCAGTAAGTGATTTGAGGATTATGCTGTTTCATTGCCTTCTCTTCTATCTTGTGTTAATCTGCAATTTCTTTTGAAATCAACTACTTGGAGTT
Organism: Spilogale gracilis; assembly: GCA_004023965.1. NCBI lineage: Eukaryota > Metazoa > Chordata > Mammalia > Carnivora > Mephitidae > Spilogale > Spilogale gracilis. The sequence goes on along the minus strand of PITA01001946.1, from coordinate 35,392 downwards.
AGGCCAAATGTATACTCACTCATAAGACAGACAATTTCAGACACCAGCTAAACGTTTGGATGTTCTCCTGCTGCTTGTGCTTCCTCTCTGGCTTTCTCTCCATCAAATAAATAAAATCTTTTTGTATATAATATAAAACCTTTTTAAAAAATATGTTATTTATTTATTTGACAGAGAGAGAGATCACAAGTAGGCAGAGAGGCAGGCAGAGAGAGAGGAGAAAGCAGGCTCCCTGCTGAGCAGAGAGCCCAATGAGGGCCTCGATCTCAGGACCCTGAGATCATGACCTGAGCTGAACACAGAGGCTTAACCCACTGAGCCACCCAGGCACCCAAAATCTTAAAAAAAAAAAAAAAGAAAGAAAGAAAGAAAAAAGAAAAAGAACTACTGAATTTTGAGGGGAGAAATTGAGAGATAAGTGATACCATAAGATGAAACAATATTAGACTAATTGGGATCCCTGAAGAACAAGGGGAAGAAGGTATATTAGAGCAAATTATAGTAGAGGATTTCCCTAATTTGGCAAAGGGAACAAGCATCAAAATCCAGAGAAGTCCCTCAAAATCAATAAAAATAGGTCCACCCTCTGTCATCTAATAGTAAAACTTACAAGTCTTAGTGAAAAAGAGGAAATCCTGAAAGCAGCTCAGGACATAATGTATGTAACATGGTAGAAATATTACATTAGCAGCAGATAAATCCACAGAGACCTCACAGGAAAGAAAGGACTGGCATGATATATTCAGAGCACTGAATGAAAAAAATATGCAGCCAGGAATACTATATCCACCTAGGTTATCATTAAAATAGAAGGAGAGATAAGAAGTTTCCAGGACAAATAAAAACTAAAAGAATTTGCAAACACCAAAACAGCCCTACTGGAAATATTGAAAGGGATCCTCTAAGCAAAGATCAGAAAAGGAACAGAGACAATATACAGAAATATATTGTATTATAAACAATACAATAACACTAAATTCATATCTTTCAATAGTTACCCTGAATGTAAATGGACTAAATACCCCAATCAGAAGACACAGGGTATCAGAATGGATAAAACAAAACAAAACAAAACAAAACAAAACAAAACACTAAGATACATTGATATGCTTTCTGCAAGAAACTCATTTTAGACCCAGAGACATCTCCAGATTTAAAGTGGGGGTAGGTGGGAAACCATTTACCATGCTAATGGACATCAAAAGAAAGCTGGAGTGGCAATCCTTATATCAGATAAATTAGATTTTAACCCAAAGACTATAATAAGAGATGAGGCAGGAGACACTATATCATACTTAAAGGGTTTGTCCAACAAGAACATGTAACAATTTTAGGGGCTCCTGAGTGGCTCAGTTGTTAAGCGGCTGCCTTCGGCTCAGGTCATGATCCTGGAGTCCCGGGTTTTTCGGCAGGAAGCCTGCTTCTCCCTCTCTCACTTCCCCTGCTCGTGTTCCCTCTCTAGCTCTCTAGCTGTGCTTTGCTCTGTCAAATAAATAAATAAAATATTAAGAAAAAAAAGAACATGTAACAATTTTAAATATCTATGCCCCTGACATGGGAGCAGCCAATTATATAAACCAATTAATAATTAAATCAAATAAATACATAAACAATAATTCAGTAATAGTAGGGGACATTAACATTCCCTCACTGAAATGGGCAGATCATCTAAGCAAAAGATCAACAAGGAAATAAGATTTTAAGTGACACGCTGGACCAGATGGACATCATAGACATATTCAGAACATTCCATCCCAAAGCAACAGAATACACCTTCTCTAGTGCACATGGAACATTCTCCAGAATAAAACACATTTTGGGTCACAAATCAGATCTCAACTGGTACCAAAAGATTGGGGATCATTCCCTGCATATTTTCAGACCACAGTGCTTTGAAACTAGAACTTAACCACAAAAGGAAAGTTGGAAAGAACTAAAATACATGGAGGCTAAAGAGTAACATACTAAAGCATGAATGGATCAGCCACGAAATTAAGAAGAATTAAAAAAAAAAATCATGGAGTGGCACCTGGGTGGCTCAGTCTTTCAGCATCTGCCTCAGCTCAGGTCAAGATCTCATTGTCCTGGGATTGAGCCCTGCATTGGGTTCCCTGCTTAGCTGGAAGCCTGCTTCTCCCTCTCTCATTCCCTCTGCTTGTATTCCCTCTCTCACTGTGTTTCTCTGTCAAATAAATAAATAATTTTTTTTTAAAAGTCATGGAAACAAATGAAAATGAAAACATAACTGTTCAAAATCTTTGGGATACAGTAAAGGCAGTCCTGAGAGCAAAGTATAGAGCAATATAAGCTTTCTCAAGAAACAAGGAAGGTCTCAAGTACACAACCTAAACCTACACCTAATGGAGCTGGAGAAAGAACATGAAATAAAGCCTAAACTGAGCAGAAGAAAACAAATAATAAAGATCAGAGCAGAAATCAATGAAATGGAAACCAAAAGAACCGTAGAACAAATGAATGAAACTAGGAGTTGGTTCTTTGAAAGAATTAAAAAAAAAAAAAAAAAAAAAAAAAAAAACCCAAGAAAAAAAAAAAAAAAAAAAAAAAAAAAAAAAAAAAAAAAAAAAAAAAAAAAAAAGGATAAACCCCTGGCCAGACTTATCAAAAGGAAAAGAGAAAAGACTCAAATTAATAAAATTATGAATTAAAGAGGAGTGATCACAACCAACACTACAGACACAATTATAAGAACGTATTATGAGCAACTATACCCCAGCAAATTTGACAATCTGGAAGAAATGGATGCATTCCTAGAGACATATAAAATACCAGAACTGAACCAGACTCATAACCATTAAGGAGATTGAAGCATTTATAAAAAAACTCCCCAAAAGCTAGAGCCCAGGGCCAGGCGGCTTCCCAGGGAAATTCTACCAAACATTTAAAGAAGAATTAATACCTATTCTCTTGAAACTGTTCCAAAAAATAGAAATGGAAGATAAAACTTCCAGACTCATTTTATGAGGTCAGCATTACCTTGATCCCAAAGCCAGACAAAGATCCCATCAAAAAGGAGAATTACAGACCAATATCCTTCATGAACACAGATGCAAAAATTCTCACTGAAATACTAGCCAACAGGTTCCAACAGTACATTAAAGGATTATTCACCCCTGACAAAGTGGAATTTATTCTTGGGCTGCAAATTTAGTTCAACATGCACAAACCAGTCAGTGGGATACAGTAGATTAATGAAAGAACAAGAACATATGATAATCTCAATAGCTGCTGAAAAAGCATTGGGCAAAGTACAGCATCCTTTCTTGAACAAAACTCTTCACAGTGTAGGGATGGAGGGTATATAGCTCAATATCATAAGAAACAACTATGAAAAACCCACAGTTAATATCATTCTCAATGTGGAAAAACTGAGAGATTTTCCCCTAAGGTCAGGAACACAGCAGGGCTGTCCACTATTACCACTGCTATTCAACATAGTACTAGAAGTCTTAGCCTCAGCAATCAGACAACAAAGAGAAATAAAAGACATCTGAATTGGCAAGGAATTCAAGCTCTCACTCTTTGAAGATGATATGATACTTTATATGGGAAACACAAAGACTCCACTCTAAAATTGCTAGCACTCCTACAATAATTCAGTAATGTGTTAGGATATAAGATCAGTGCATAGAAATCAGTTGCATTTTTAAACATCAACAGCAAGACAGAAGAAAGAGAAATTAAGGAGTCGATCCCATTTACAATTGCACCCCAAACCACAAGATACTTAGGAATAAATTTAATCAAAGAGGCAAAGAATCTGTACTCAGAAAACTATAAAGTACTCATGAAAGAAATTGAGGAAGACAAAAAAATGGAAAAACATTCCATGCTCATAGATTGGAAGAAAAAATATTGTGAAATGCTACCTAAAGCATGCTATACATTTAATGCAACCCTTATCAAATGACCATCAATTTTTATCAAAGAAACAGAAAAAATAATCCTAAAATTTATATGGAACCAGAAAAGACCCCGAGTAGGCAGAGGAATGTTGAAAAAGAAAACCAAAGCTGGTGGCATCACAATTCCAGATTTAAAACTTTATTAGAAAGCTGTAACCATCGGGGTGCCTGGGTGGCTCAGTTGGTTGAGCGATGGCCTTCGACTCAGGTCATGATCCCGGAGACCCAGGAATCAGCACCACATTGGGCTCCCTGCTCGGCGGGAAGCCTGCTTCTCCCTCTCTCACTCCCCCTGCTTGTGTTCCCTCTCTGGCTGTGTTTCTCTCTGTCAAATAAATAAAATCTTAAAAAAAAAAAAAAAGAAAGCTGTAACCATCAAGGCAGTACCGTGTGGCACAAAAAGAGACACATAGATCAATGGAACAGAATAGAGAGCCCAGAAATGGACCCTCTACTCTGTGGACAATTAATCTTCAACAGGCAGGAAAGAATGGCCAATGGAAAAAAGACAGCCTTTTCCGCAAAATATTTTGGGAAAATTGGACAAACTCATGCAGAAGAATGAAACTGGACCATTTCCTTACACCACACATCAAAATAAACTCAAAATGGATGAAAGTCCTCAATGTGAGACAGGAATCCATCAAAATCTCTTGAGGAGAACACAGGCATCAACCTCTTTGACCTCAGCTGCAGAAGCTTCTCCCTAGAAATATCACCAAAGGCAAGGGAAGCAAGGGTAAAAATGAACTATTGGGACTTCATCAAGATAAAAAGCTTTTGTACAGCAGAGGAAACAGTCAACAAAACCAAAAGACAAATGACAGAATTTGCAAGACAAAAGACAAATGACAGAAGATATTTGCCAATGACATATCAGATAAAGGACTAGTATCCACAATCTATAAAGAACTTATTGTGTTTCCTCTCTAGCTGTGTTTCTCTCTGTCAAATAAATACATAAATAAAATCTCTCTAAAAAAAAAAGAAAAGAAGAGAAATGGATAGAAGACATGAGCAGATATTTCTCCAAAGAAGAAATCCGAATGGTCAACTGCCACACGAAAAAGTGTTCAAGATCACTCAGCATCAGGGAAATACAAATCAAAATGACAATGAGATACCATCTCACACCAGTCAGAATGGCTAAAATTAACAAGTCAGGAAATGACAGATGTTGGTGAGAATGCAGGGAAAGGGAACCCTCCTACACTATTGATGGGAATGTAAGCTGATGTGCCCATTCTGGAAACAGTATGGAGATTCTTCAAAAGTTGAAAATAGAGATTTCCTACAACCCAGCAATCCCACTACTGAGCATTTACACTAAAGATACAAATGTAGGGATCCTAAGGGGCACATGCACCTGAATGTTTATAGCAGCAATGTCCACAATAGCCAAACTATGGGAAGAAACAAAATTATGTCTCTGGTTACAACAACGACATTTTTTTTTCTGGGGGCAGTAGTGGTATAATTTATGACAGTATCAAGTTCCCAGGGCAAATGTGTTAATAAAACAAGTTATCATATCTATTTGTTTCTACCAAGGACTAGTTGTACAATGAGCTTTGGATTTTGTTGCAAGGTAGCTTACTCTCTGATTCAATAGCCTATCTGGTAATTTTGTCAGTTAACACATGTCATTTGCAACACATTTACTTTCCTGGGGCACCTTGGTATCTCAGTTGGCTAAGCTTCTGACTCTTGGCTTCATCTCAGTTCATAATCTCAGTGTCCAGGGACTGAGCCTTGGTACCAGCTCCTGGTTAAGCTGGGAGTCTGCTCATGGATTCTCTCCTTCTCTCTCTGCCCCTCCCCTTGCTTGTGCTCTCTGTCTCAAATAAATAAATAATAATTATATATTTTGAGAAAAATGATAAAAATAAATTTACTTTCTGACAAAAAAAGTGAGAAATTGTTTCTATTGTTTATAATCACGAAACCTGACTTACTCAGACACCAACACCTGGCATAGCTTTAATAGGACATAGCACAGGTTTCCCTAGGTGATTCTGTGGAAATTAGTGAATTTGTATGTGGAGTGAATGAGAAATGAGTAAGTATCCCTGATACAGGTATTGAGTAGACAGACCTTCAACAAATTTCCTTTTAGCAACATTTTCTTTCTTAACTTTGTATGTACCACCATATTTAGTGCCTCTGGGGTTCCACTGTTAATACCAGCCCCACTTCTTTGGAGGTCAGTAAATTGTATATTCTAAGCAGTAGCCTTTTTCCCCATTCTGTTTGCTCAATTGATGCATATCTAACAGCTTCAAATATACAGAAATAAGTGTACACTCTTGTGCAAGAAAGTTTCTTCACAATTCTCTTTGTAATTTTAATTATATTAATTCTTGTATTTCTAAAGTTATTACAGTGATGTTTCAGATGGGTTAGGAAAGGAGTGTTCAATCTACTATCATGAATGAGATGTCAAGCCAGTTATGCTGGAAATAACTATATCGCCTGGGCAGTTGCCTACTGAATCCTTTTCTCAACAGATCTTCCAAATGTAGATCCTTCTCTTTAAGATCTTTATCCTGCTTTATGGATCAGTTTTCAGAGAAAGGGGAAGGGGACATTTAATTCTTCAAAGGAAGTATTAAATTAAGAAAAGAGCAGGTATAGAGTGATGATGAGACCTAATGGAAAATAAGGCCAAAATCAGGTATCACACATTTCACTTATATCCCACAAGATACTGTCATATGATCAATCAAAAACTTAATCCTGCTGATTCAATAGTTTGAATTGGGATTTTTCTGAATTAGCTGCATAGCCTTAGTGTATACCACACACTTAAAAAGAAAAGAGAAAAAATACAAATTTAAAAGTTTCATTATAAAATAAATAATTTCTGTGATATTGAAAAATTGATGTGCTGTTCTGCTTCACCTATAACTACAGTTCTTTAAAAATATTTTAAAGATAGTAGCTGTATATAAAGTAATTACTTATGGCTATCTTTCATTAGAAATAACTAAATTGGAAGTTTATAATATAAGCTTAATAAACTATGCTGCTATCTCAAGATTCTGTTCTGGAACCAAATGTACCAAGAATACAACTAAGAAGTAAAATTGTTTTTTCCTTTCTTCTAAAATGTTATTAATAACACAGCAAAAACAAAATGGAAATTTTTTTGCAGATAATAATATCTTTTTTCTATGTTAATGTTTTTGTGGAATTTGCCTTTGTATATTACAGGAATTATACTTATTGATTTTTTTAAAGATGCATTTATTTATTTGAGACACACACAGAGAGAGCATGAGCAGGAGGAGGAAAGGGAGAGGAAGGAGAGAGAACCTTAAGCAGACTCCACACTGAGCATAGAGCCCCATGAGTGGCTCAATCCCATGACCCTGAGATCACGACCTGAGCCAAAACCAAGAGTCAGACACTCAATAGCTTGTGACATTCTAGTGGCCTTACTTATAAATATAAAAGAGCCTGTATGTCATATCATTTGGGAATGACATAAACAGTGTGATTAAATTGTAGATAAATTCCATTCTAATTTATCATTTTACTGATTTTGTTTCACAGAATTCAGACTACTGGACAAGAGAACTAGCTTTAGAATAAGATTTACATAATTTGATTTACAGCCCTGAAAATACAATTCAAATGTGCATGATCTTGGGCAGCTACTTAAATTCTCTAGGACTTTCTTCTGACAAAAATGAAATAAGAATGGTATCCCATGATGTGAAGACTAACTGAAGCTTGTAAAACACTTTAAGTAATGTCTGATGGATATTTGTTTCATTCATTCATTCATTCATTCATTCATCAAATGTGTTTTGGAGATTGTTATCAGCCAGTCATTATTTTAATGCACAAATTAAATTTGTGACTGATTTGGAACTCACAAATTAACCGTAGTAGTATGTACTAAAAAATCTAAGTATAGTGCATAAAGTATCAGATAATAAGTGCTGTGAAAAAATTGTGAAAAGAGCCAAGAAAGTAAAATAAGCCCTCTATGTAGTTTTTTAAATTTTACTTTTTTAAAAGATTTTATTTACTTGACAGTGAGACAGTGACAGAGAGAACATAAGCAAGGGAAGTGGGAAAGGAAGAAGCAGGATTCCCACTGAGCAGGGAGCCCGATGAAGGGCTCCATCCCAGGACCCTGGGATGATGACTTGAGCCAAAGGCAGATGCTTAAGAACTGAGCCACCTAGGCTCCCCGAGGGATCTACGTAATTTTTAAGTGGAGTAGACAGAAAATGCTTCACAGAGAAAGTGATATTTGAGCAACAGCCTGAAGGAGGTAAACCATGTTCTATACACTTAATTTCTGTTATTAATGCAGAAAATAAAAATATGTATTATATTTCATATATTGTGGCTTGGAAATTCTGAGGAAACACTGAGAATCAACTTTCTTTTCTTAAATCCACTATTTGTCTGAAAACTACAAACTCTCTATATAAATCAAGTTCTCTATTAATGTCTCAATAAACTTGACTCTAACATTTTATTTTATATATTCTTTTGTTTTTGATGCAATTTCACAGAACTAAAAATCTCCAACACCTTCTCTATCAATGAGGTTTTCTAACTGAAAATGCTATAAATTTCCTGATTAATCTTTGATTCTTATCAGAATCATTCTACCTATACATTTATTTTATCTCTGTATTAAATTGTTTTTCTTTAGTTTTCAAAAAAAGAGAAAAATAGGAATAGATAATGCATTAATCCTTAATGGGTTATCATATCAGACATTGTATATGCCAATTTTCAATATATTATCCATGGTTTCAGTGAGGAACCTTCATGAAGTAAATAAAACTTCAAGGCATTGTAATGTTAACATAGAAAGAAAACAGGGGGTGCCTGAGTGGCTCAGTTGGTTAAGTGACTGCCTTTGGCTCAGGTCATGATCCTTGAGACCTGGGATGGAGCCCCACATTGGGCTCCCTGCTCAGCGGGAAGCCTGCTTCTCCCTCTCTCACTCCCCCTGCTTGTGTTCCCACTCTGGCTGTGTTTCTCTCTGTCAAATAAATAAAACATAAAAAAAAAAAAGAAAGAAAGAAAACAGGTCTACATCTGTATCTGGTGTGCTACTACAAACCTCTTCCTCAATATACCCTGAGACTAACTGATGGGGTAAGTTTAAAAGAGTAGGAGACTAATGACATAGTTTTACATTCTTGAACTTGTTTCAGTGGGGTAGCATAGTTTTGGTGGAATTGATACTGAACCCACCATCCCTAATATGTAACTCAGTACTTTATACCATGGCAGTCTTCCTGTAGCATTATGGTTCCATTGACAAGCTTGAGATCTTAAGCACTGACTGAAGGTTAAAGGATTGATATGATCTATGCAAAAACTACTTGAGCCAACTTGATATGCCATACCTTTTCAGACTTTCACACACTTCATACAGAACCAAATGTTTACTGAATCTTTTTAGGAAATAATTTTATTTTCCTTCATCACCTCACAGATGAAAGAATCAAAATATGTGTTCCTAAATCATAAGTAGAAAAGATTATAGACTCAGAGTCAATTATTTGATCCCCTTGTACCTTTTATTTAACCAAGAAAAATAGGCGGAAATTCTAAATCTCTGTATATATGTCAATGCCATAAAGTGATTATAGAGCTAGATGTTTTATCTCCAAAAGTCTGTATTTTTTCCCCAAAGAAAACAGGCATATCACTTACACACACACACACACACACACACACACACACACACACACACACACATCATAGTACTGGTTTTGAAAGTGCAAAAAATCCTCTGAATAAACTGGATTCTGCGCTCACATGTTTTATGCTTTATTGGATTCCATCTCATCCTACCCTCACCCCAGATATCCACATTTCTCACATTCAGAGTCATGATGCCTGATTATATTTTTAGTGGTCTTCACTCTTTAGTGACAGTTTGAATTTGTTAGTGGCAATAATATTTTGACCATTGTTTTTGGAAGAGACTCATTGCTCAGTTACTATGGAGATGTGTTACATTTAACAACAAAACACACACACACACACACACACACACACACACACACACCACTGCCTGTTGAATGCTTGCTTTCATTGAGCTACATAACATGCTGTTGTTTACATACTTATGGAATTTAATTAGTTCAGTAATAAAGACAGGCATTTTTCTTAATTTTACCCATGGGAAAGTTGAGTTTCTGTGTATATCTTGACTAGAGCCAAGATATGAATCCAGTGTGTGTTTATAAAACGTAAGTGCCACACTCAGCTCTCTGATATTGACTCTCTATTCTTTGAAATTAAATACATTTGTACTTTGGAAAAAAACATCGCTGCCTTAAATTTAAAATACAAAATGCATTCGTTAAAATACATAATACATTAAGAAAAAACCCCTTTAGGTTGGAAAATGAAACTATTACTATGATTGTCAATCTAAATAAATTTTAATTTTGGGTAAGAATGCTTGGTTGGGATACCTGGGTGACTCAGTTGGTTAAGTGTTTGCCTTTGGCTGAGGTCATGATCCCAGGGTCCTGTGATTGAACTCTGCTTTGGGCTCCCTGCTCACTGAGGAACCTGCTTCTCCCTCTCCCATTCCCTCTGCTTGTGCTCTGTGCTCTCTCTCTGTGCCAAATAAGTAAATATGTGTGTGTGTGTGTGTGTGTGTGTGTGTGCACGCGTGTGTGTGTGTGTTTGGTAGGCACCAATGTCAGAAACTCTGAATAACCAATGTTCACAAACAAGATTGGAAAACTGAAGAAACAATCTCATAAAGTAGGCAGGAAGTAAAGAGGTTATTCATTCAAAATTGTCGGAGGCAGCGTGATCCGCCCCCCCACCCCTGCCATGCTATAAGCCACCAAAACTTTGGTGGAGGTACCCATAAATGTGCCCTGTGGGCCGGGGCAATATGTCCTTTGTGTCCCTGGGACGTGCACCTGGGCAAGCGCTCATCTAAGGCGTGAGAGCCATGCCAATCCTTATGAAGCTTAATAATTGTAGGATTGTGGGGGCACAACATACTTACTTTAAAACTTAGTAAAACCTTTACTGACATAAATAGCTTAGATATTGCAACCTCCTGTTTGTGTGACCATTCATTCACTTCCCTATGCTGGGGGGAAGTAAAACGTTCTAATAGGATAAGGATTTGCAGGAACCATCTGTTGCTCAGGACATGCCTGCCTGTGATCGATCAGTCTATAGATTAGGATATAACTGGCACATCCTGTTTTATTGTATGGACCCTTCAAAGAAATAGGCACATCCCGTTTTGTTGTGTGAGACCCTCAAGGGCACAAGGCACGTCCTGTTTTTACAAGGACCCTCAAAAACACTATTGTCACTATTGTCACTCAAGATTGATGATCCATCACTTAAAGAAACTCTTTGATCATATGGTTTCCATCTGAAAAAAATATGTAACTCTCTGCTATAAATAAAGAGCCCTGAGAACAGTGTTTTCAGGAGATCCCTACACCATCTTTGAAGTTTGGTCTCCTCACCACAAAAGCGCCGACTCCTTCCTTCACCCTCAGATCCCGACTGTTGCTGGGGCTGCCCCCTGGCACAAAATCATGGACAATGCTAGGCTACATGAGCAGCATGGATAGATAGAATACCATTGGTTCTGCTAATAGGTAAAGGAATGCTACCGGGGACAGCACCCCTCAACTGGATCACTTATGACACCCTTCTCATTCCTATTTTACAGAGACTTGTGTTCAGGAATTGATGGTGTATTTTTCAATTTTTTTTCTCACTTTACTACAATGACAATAATACATGGATCTAAATGTTCAGTCAGTTTATACAGTGAATGGCATTAATTTGTTTTAATATTAAATGCAAACGAATAATTTTGGCATTAAATCTCACTTGATTATGATGTATTATATTTTCTATGTATTGCTAGATTCAAGTTTCTACAGTTTTACATGGAATCTATGTGTTTATGAATATTTGTATTTAGTTTTCTCTACTCGGAGTATTTTTGTCCGAAATTGCTTTTGAGGTAACTCTTACTTCAAAGAATCTGTTATGAAATATTCCTTCTGCTTTTTTATTTTGTTGTTTATTTTGTTAAGCCACTAAAATCATTTGATTTTTAGTAATACCTAGCCAATTCTAATAATAGATTTCTGTGTTCAAGATATATGACATGGTCACAGATAAAATGATATTAGTAGTATGTGTGAAATGTTAAATATGGTTATAATTAGTGTAAATCAAACATTCATAATTTTAATTAATAAGTATATAAAATTAGAAATTCTCTTGTTTCCATTTCTACATAATGGAGAAAATAGAAATACATAATATAAGCAATGTCTTTTGTTTATACCTTTTCTGGTATTTAATATTAACATATCGAATTCTGTAACATTATTTACATTTTTTGTGAATGTATCAATACAGCCATTTATTTGTCACAGGGTCCTGCTAAGTGCTGAATACACAATCCATGTTTTTATTTGGGAAGGTGAAGATTACTCCAGTGAGGAGTTTTAATTCCATAGTAAAATAATATTAAAATTAGTTTTTTTTTTCTCAATTTGTATTAAATTTAGCTGTACATACCAGAAAACGTTACTTAAGTGATGTAAGGCAGAAATTATTATTTATTTTACATATAGCAAGACGTTTGTGAATACTCAGTTTTAGTACTTAATGATGACTGGATTGATGTCTTTGTGATTCTATTATCCCTTCTATTTCTATCAGTAAAATTATGCCACAATTCTGAAAAATAAGTCTTTTAACATAGGAGGAATGGAGATAAGTGTATGGGGAGAGGAAAGGAGTGATATTAACCATTTATGATGCTTCTCATCAGAGATTTTCTAGAACTCCTTGTTTTTCTTTTTGCATCTTTATTTATCGGCAATATCGGTCTGTAATCTTTTCTCACATTATCTTCATCTGGCATTAGTATCAGGGTAATGACTGTCTCATTAAATGAGTTTGAGAGTGCCCCTTCCACTTGTTTTTTTATTCCTCTGCCTTTGGAGACGTGTCTTGAAAGAAGTTGCTATAGCCAATGTCAAAGAGGTTACTGTCTATGTTCTCCTCTATGATTTTGATAGATTCCTGCCTCACGTTGAGGTCTTTCATCCATTTTGAGTTTATCTTTGTGTGTGGTGTAAGAGAATGGTTGAGTTTCATTCTTCTATTTATAGCTGTCCAATTTTCCCAGGAGTCTTTATTGAAAAGACTGTCCTTTATCCACTGTATATTTTTTTTCCTGCTTTGTCAAGGATGATTTGACCATAGATTTGTGGGTCCATATCTGGACTCTACTCTGTTCCATTGGTCTATTTGTCTGTTTTTGTGAGAGTACCATTCTCTCTTGGTGATCACAGCTTTGTAATAAAGCCTAAAATCAGGTAATGTGATGCCCCCAGCTTTGTTTTTCTTCTTCAATAATTCCTAAGCAACTCGGAGTCTTTTTTGGTTCCATATAAATTTTAGGATTGTTTGTTCCAATGCTTTGAAGAATGTTGGTGGAATTTTGATTGGAATGGCATCAAAAGTATAGATTGCTCTGGGCAGTATAGACATTTTAACAATGTTTATTCTTCCAATCCAGGAGCATGGAATCCTCTTCCATTTTTTTGTGTTTTCAATTTCTTTCAGGAGTGTTCTATAGTTCCTCGAGTACAGATCCTTAACTTTTTGATTAAGTTTATTCCTAGGTATTTTTAGATTTTCGTGCTATAGTAAAGGGAATTGATTCTCTGATTTCCCTTTTTATATTTTCTTGTTGGTGTATAAGAATGCAACTGATTTCTGTGCATTGATTTTGTATCCTCCCACATTACCAAATTGCTGCATGAGTTCTAGTAGTTTGGGGGTAGAGTCCTTTGGGTTTTCCATATAGAGTATCATGTCATCTGCAAAGAAAAAGAGTTTGACTTCTTCTTTGCCAATTTGAATATTTTTTTTTATTTCTTTCTGTTGTCTGATTGCTGTTGCTAGTACTTCTAACGCTATGTTGAACCTTAGTGGTGAGAGTGGGCATCCTTGTCTTGTTCCTTATCTCAGTGGGAAGGCTGTCAGTTTTTCCCTGTGAGAATGATATTCACTGTGGGTATTTCATAGATAGATTTTATAAGGTTGAGGAATGTTCCCTCTATCCCTATTCCTATACTTTGAAGAGGTTTTTTTTTTTTAAGTTTTATTTATTTGACAGAGAAATCACAGGTAGGCAGAGAGGCAGGCAGAGAGAGAGGAGGAAGGAGGCTCCCTGCTGTGCAGAGAGCCCTATGCGAGCCTTGGTCCCAGGACTCTGAGATCATGACCTGAGCTGAAAGCAGAGGCTTTAACCCACAGAGCCACCCAGGCGCCCAATACTTTGAAGAGTTTAATGAGGAATGGATGTTGTATTTTGGCAAATGCTTTTTCTTCATCAATTGAGAGAACCATGTGGTTCTTCTCTCTTCTCTTATTGATTTGTTCTATCACGTTGAATGATTTGTGAGTGTTGAACTACCCTTGCATCCCTGGGATAAATCCCACCTGGTCGTGGTGGATAAACTTTTTAATATACTGTTGGATCCTATTAGTAAGGATCTTGTTAAGGCTCTTGGCATCCATAATCATCAGAGATATTGGTCTGAAGTTCTTCTTTTTGATGGGTCTTTGTCTGGATTGGGGATTAGAGTAATGCTGGCTTTATAGAAAGAGTCTGGAAGTTTTCCTTCTGTTTCAATTTTTTGAAACAGCTTTAGGAGAATATGTATTATTTCCTCTTTGAATGATTGGTAGAATTCCCCAGGGAATCCACCAGGTCCTGGGCTTTTGTTTTTTTGGAGGTTTTTGATCACTGCTTCAATCTCGTTACTAGATATGTCTATTCAGATTGCCAATTTCTTCCTGTTTCAGTCTTGGAAGTTTATAGGTTTTCAGGAATGCATCTATATCTTCTAGGTTGTTAAACTTATTGGCGTAAAGCTGTTGATAGTAATCTCTGATGATTGTTTCTATTTTCTTGATGTTAGTTGTGATCTCTCCCCTTTCACTCATAATTTTATTAATTTGGGTCTTCTCCCTTTTCTTTTGCATTATATGGCCAATGGTTTATCGATCTTTTTAATTCTTTCAAAGAATCAGCTTTTTGTTTCGTTGATGTGTTCTACTGTATCTTAGTTTCTAATTCATTCAATCTCTGTTCTAATCTTAATTATTCACCATTTGTGTGTGGGGTTGGTTTAATTTGTTGTTGATTTCCAGTTCTTTATTGTGTAATGAGAGTTGGTATATTTGGGATTTTTCTTTTTTTTTTTTTGAATGCTGCTTGGATCGCTATGTATTTCCCCCTTAGGACTGCCTTTGCTGTATCCCGTAGGCTTTGGATTGATGAATCTTCATTCTCATTGGTTTACATGAAGTTTTTAAGTTCTTCTTTGATTTCATATTTGATCCAAAGATTCTTGAGAATATTTAGCCTCCAAGTATTTGATTTTCTTCTGAATTTTTTGAATTTTGAGTTCCAGTTCAAGGTATTGTGGTCAGAAAATATGCAGGGCCATCATCTCAATCTTTTGGTATCTGTTGAGCTATGATTTGTGACCTAGCATATGGTCTATTCTGGAGAAAGTTCCATGTGCACTTGAGAAGAATGAGTATTCTGCTGCTTTAAGGTAGAACTTTTTGAGTGTATCTATGAGAACCATCTGATCCAATGTGTCATTCAAAGATCTTGTTTCTTTGTTGATTTTCTGTTTAGATGATCTTTCCATTGATGAGAGTGGTGTGTTCAGATCTTCTACAATTAATGTATTTGTATCTATATGACTCTTTATTTCATTTAACTGTTGGCTTATGTAGTTGGCTGCTCCCATGTTGGGGGCATAAATATTTATAATTGTTAGATTTTCTTGGTGTATAGACCCTTTGAGGATGATGTAGTATCCTTCCATGTCTCTGACTACAGTCTTTAGATTAAAATCTAATTTGTTTGATATGAGAATTGCTACTCCAGCTTTCTTTTGAGGTCCATTGGCATGAAAGATGGTTCTCTATCCCCTCACTTTCAATCTGGAAGTGTCTTTATTTATTTTTTTTTTAAGATTTTATTTATTTAACAGAGAGAAATACAGCCAGAGAGGAAACACAGGGGGAGTGAGAGAGGGAGAAGCAGGCTTCCCATTGAGCAAGGAGCCCGATGTGGGACTCCATCCTGGGTCTCCAGAATCATGACCCGAGCCGATGGCAGTCGCCCAATCAACTGAACCACCCAGGTGCCCCTGGAAGTGTCTTTAGATTCAAAATGTGTCTCTTGTAAACAGCATATGGATGAGTCCTGTCATTTTATCCAGTCTACAACCCTGTGCCTTTTTATTGGAGCATTTA
Source organism: Spilogale gracilis (assembly GCA_004023965.1). Taxonomy (NCBI): domain Eukaryota; kingdom Metazoa; phylum Chordata; class Mammalia; order Carnivora; family Mephitidae; genus Spilogale; species Spilogale gracilis. The sequence continues at coordinate 19,130 of PITA01001946.1, read as the reverse complement.
GGCCATTCACATTGAGAATGATTATTGATAGATACATTAATATCAACATCGTGTTGTCTTTGAAGATCATGTTTCTATAGATTACCTCTGTAAATTTCTGTTCTGTGCCACTCTTGTCACACATTTGTCTCTTATAGAACTCCCCTAATATTTCTTGTAGTGCTGGCTTGGTGGTCACATAATCTTTTAGACCTTGGTGGTCCTAAAAGCTCTTTATCTCTCCTTCCATTTTGAAAGTCAACCTTGCTGGGTACATTATCTTTGGTTGCATTTTTTTTCATGTAATTTCCTGAATATGTCTTGCCAGCCCTTTCTGGCTTTGCCAGGTCTCTGTGGATAGGTCTGACGTTATTCTGATGGTCTTCCCTCTATATGTAAGGTATCACTTACCCCTACTGCTTTTAAGACATATTCTTTGGTTTTATGATTCATGAATTTCACAATTATGTGCCCGGAGGTTTTTCTGGCCTCATTGATCTTGGGGGTTGTCCTCTCTGCCTCTAGGACATGAACATTTGTTTTATTCCCCAGATTAGGGAAATTTTAATCCAGGATTTGTTCAACTATATCTTCTAGGCTTCTCTCTCTCTCAACTTCTTCTGGGATTCCAATAATTCTGATATAGTGTTTCATGGCATGATTTATTTCCCTAATTTTATTTTCATGGGATTTTAGCTGTTTGTTCCAAGACTTCACTTGCTCCTCCTTCTTAATCCATCTGTCTTCTAAATCACCAATAGGATCTTCAGCTTCACCTACCCTAGCTGTTAGCATATGTAAATTAGATTGAATCTCATTAATAGCCTTTCTAACCTCTGCAGTTCAGCTTTCACTTCTGTCCATAGAGGTTCTATCTTGTCACTAATGCTCTTTTCCAACGTAGCCATTGCTTGGATGATTACTACCCTGAATTCCATTTCTGTCATATTATTTATGTTCATTTCCAGTCCTTCTGAGACAGAGATTGCAGTCTCTGGGTTTTTATTTTGTTGTTTTTTTCTCCTGAGAGTCATTTTGGTGAGGGGTATTTGAGGGGATATATAGCTGAATATATCAACCACTAATAGGTGGGTTATTTGTGAGAAGGTTTTGAAGTAATCAGAAATCACCACCAAATAGGAAGAAGAAAGAAAAAAGAGAGAGATAAAGATAAAAGAATCAAGAAAAAAACAGCCAAAATAGGCCTCAATGGTAGGATTTATATGGTACAAAACCAATTAAGAGTAAAGAAAAAGACTATTTAATGTAAAAGAAAGCTGAAGGGATCAAAAACTAAACCCAACCCAAATGACCCCCAAGACCAGTATTATATATTTCAAAGGCAAAAACAATTACACAGAAACACTGACAGAAGAATAGGATGGGAAGGTGAGTGTGAACCCTCGCTGTGGGCAAGGAAAATATTTCAGATCCTCCTTGGTGTGTCTTATTATTATTGATAGAGGACTCGATTTTCTAGAGATATAGGGAGATTAAAACTGGTTTATATACAGAAGTAGTATTAAATAGGAATGAAGGATTACCTTGAAGCTTATAACTATATTTATATTTAAAAGAGAAAAGAATAGAGGAAAGAAGAGAGAAAAAAGGAAAATAAAATAGAAAAATCAAACAAACAAACAAACAAAAGAAGCAACAAAAACAACAAGAAAACACAGGTATGCGTCTGAAAAATGTTCAAGGTAAAAAGTTATAATGTAGTGTTGTATTAAGTATCACATTGTAATAAGTGGGTTAAAAATAAAAGAACAAAAACTGTGAGAATGAATTTTAAATTTAAAGTGAAAACTTAAAAAATAAAAATAGAAAAAAGTTAAAAAGAAAATAAAGTGAAAAGCTGTATCTATATACAGCCTTTGAGGTAGTACTGGGTGGGGGTTTACTATATTGCTTTTCCCCCAATATGGGTTTTTTTCAATTTTATGGAGACCCTTTGGTGTTGTCCTCTTGTTCTTCTGGCTTGCCTTCTGGGGGAGTGGACTACCAGCCTGTTTTTCAGTCCATTGTACCTGGGCTGAGTCTCTCCAACCCCTTTCCAGGGGCTGGACTCCATGGCAACCAGGTTTTCAGGCTTTTGTTCTCTGGAGGATTTGTTCTTTTGCAGCTTTTTGCAGCTTTTTGGATAGTCAGGCCAGAGCAAGATGTCTGCACCCAGACCTCCATCTCAGAGAGAAGTCTCAAGTAACTTCCTTTTGGATGGTACAGGGCACACAGACTCTCTATGCATTTTCCCCTTTGTCCCATGCACCTGCAGCTGCTCGTCAGAATGGCACCAGAAGCCCCTGCTTGTCGCTTTGCTCCCACAGTATGGAGACCACAACTGATTTCGGATCATGAGACTTTGTCTCTGCTCTGAGAGTCTCTGTAGTGCACACCGACACAGGAGGACGGAGAGCCCATGGTCTCGCAGGTCACACACAAGTCTGCAGAATTATGTCTCTTGAGGGTTGTGCGTGCTGATCCAAGGGGCAGAAAACAGCAGCGTGGAAAAATGGCAGTTTTAAAGATATTCTGTGCTGCCAAGTTCCCTCACGCAGCACTGGGGAGTGCTTTCAATCCCCGGGCCAGCCAGTTTTTCCCCATTACCTCTTAAGTCTCTCTGTTTTTGCCTGCTTTTAATCAGACTGCAATTTGCTGTTGTTCCCCAAACACAGAGCACTTTTATGCTGGGTTATTGCTTTCCAGTGGATCACTTCTGTGGGCTCCCTCCCCCGGCAACCCCATGTTTTCGGATATCGATCTGAGCATTCCCACTCCACCTTACCTCTTTGCTGATGCTCTTCTTCCCCCACAGAGATCCAGAAGTGTGTAATATTACATTTCAGGTTGACTTCATGGGTGCTCACAGTGTTTTTGCAGCTATTCAGCTTACTTCAGGGGACCCTTTGAATTGGGGATACCTACTTTTCCACCATCTTACCCCTCCTCAGTCATATGATTTTTATATTTCTTTCTCTTAATGAAGTATATCACCTGTATTGATTTACATATAATTATTCTTGCACCTCAGGGATAATTCCTACTTATTCATATTAAGTGATCCTTTTCAATGTGTGTTTGAATTCAATTTGGTTATTGTTGAAAATTTTGCATCTATATTCATCAAGGATTTTGGTCTGTAACTTCATTTTCTTGCATTATTTTTGGCTTTTATATCAAGGTAATAATGGCTTTCCAAAGTGAATTTGAGAGTACCCCTTCCACTTTAATTATTTGGAAAAGTTTGAGAGTTGGTGTTAATTTGAGCACTGGATGTTATATGGGTTAATTTTTCTTAAAACGTTTGTAGAATTCAGGGTGCCATGGTGGCTCAGTTGTTAAGCATATGCCTTTGGCTCAGGTCCTGATCCCAGGGTCCTGGGACTGAGCCCTGCATCAGGCTCCCTGTTCAGCAGGAAGCCTGCTTCTCCCTCTCCCACTTCCCCTGCTTGTGTTCCCTCTCTTGCTGTGTCTCTCTGTCAAATAAATACAATCTTTAAAAAATAAAATAAAATAAAAGTTTGTGGACTTCATCAGTGAAACCATCTGGTCCCGTGATTTTCTATGTTGTGAGGTTTTTGATTACTGAGCCAATCCCTTTAATTATTATTAATTTTGACTATTTCTTCATTATTCAGTCTTGGTAGGTTTTATGTTTCTAGAAATTTATCTGTTTATTCCAGATTACCCAGTCTGATGACATATAATTGTTCATAGTAATTTCTTATTACATATTATACCATTAAAATATGAAGAATCATAAGAAATGTATCATAAAAATGTAACAAAATCATTAAAAATGTAACAAAATAATCTATCCTTGAGATAAAAAAAGTCCCAAATCTATATATTCAAATACCATTAAGGGGAAAGTAGATGATAGATAGATATATGATAGATAGATAAATAGATAGATTATAGATAGATAGATAAATGATAGATAGATAGATATAGATAGATGATGATGATGATGATGATGATGATGATAGATAATAGAGATAAATATAAAAAGAGAGTAAAAGAGAGCATGTTGATTAAAAATACAACTTAATTGGAAGTACTATATAAGAAATTATCTCATGGAAATGGACCAAATCTGTAGACAATAAAATAGTAGTAAGGAAGAGTCAAATACTAATATTAATAAACTCAAATGATATTTTATATGTATATTTGTGTAGAAAGAGCACATAAAGTGTCAAAATTGAAGACATTATGAGCCACTTTCTCAACTCATGATCAAAGAAAACTAGAAATATATAATAAAAAATTGGCCTCTCTAAAATTCTAACCTACTTAGAAATTAATAAACACATAATGATTAAAACTTGTGTTGAACTAGAAATTACAGAGCATCATGAGTGAAAATCGATTTTTGATGATAGGAGATAATCCTTTCTTAGATTAAGTGACCCCTTTTTAAAAACAGTTATTTCACTTATCCATACCAATCATAAAATTTGCTATTTAAATTTGTGCTCTAAAAAAAAAAAAATTTACAATTTTTTCTATGTCATGAGCCTTCGCAGTTACTAACAGAGTCAACACCAACTGATAAATCTTCAATGCCTAAGATCTAGTGGATGTCTTTATATTTGCACCACAGTATATGAATGAAGAGAGGGCCTGATTATGGCCTGTGGTACCTAATTCCATCACCAACTCTCATCTTCGATTTCTGAATCGTGCCTCTTATTGGCCCTTTCTTAGGAGAAAAATCATGTTAGTCACCAGCATTCATTCTAAAGGTTCTGTTCATGTGTTGTTGGTTAATATATGCTAATATTAAATAGATTTACATGTTAATTTCAAATTAGTATGCTTGAATTTTAATAAAAAAATCTTACTCAAAGTAGTAGGAATAAAATACAAAAATTTCAGATAACACTGGCCAGAGAAGATCTATTGTTTATAAGGGGATTTTTAGAAACCTTCAAATTAGTGTTAGTGGACAGAGGCTCAATCTAGTCCCAGAACATTAGAAGAGCTAAGATGGTAAAATGTTGAAGGAGCTTAAAGATCATCAGATGAATGTGATTATAAATAAGCTATTTTCCTGTGTTGTAAATCAGAAATTGAGGAAAATATTAAGTAGTTGTTAAAATTAATGCTGAGCTTTGGTTCTGATTTTTACTAAGTGTTTAGTAAAGTTCTCAAATGCTTTCTTGATAATAGTCTCATGCTTTGGTTACTCTATATTGTCTCAGAGGCAAAGAATGGAAAATAGCACACAAAAGAGAAAATGAGTCACTGAGGAAGCTGACACCTCATTAGCTTTAAAAAATTCAGTCTGCTTTTCCATGAATAGCATTAAAACCCTGAGAAGGCTAAAAGCTTCTATCAAATTGCAGGCCATGAACACAAATGAAAGAACCCAACTAGTTAAGAACTGAATCAAGATTAATTTAACAACCTCCCATAAAGAATATAAGCCCAACTGTTTTTAAAGAAAAAAATCATATATAAGCATTTTGACCTCCTTAATTCAGGAAAATGTTCCACATGAGACTGTGTAAATATAAAATTAATGAGTAGTACTTTCATCAGATGTTAATAAAACAAGGCTCTACAGGAATACCTACTATACGCAGAACAGTGTAAGAAGTAAACCACGAAATACACACATATATACAAAAAGAAATTGTCCCTATTCCAAGATACTTAATATTTTTTAGATTTTTATTTATTTATTTATTTGACAGAGAGAGAGAGAGAGAGAGAGAGAGAGAGAGAGAGAGAGAGAGATATCACAAATAGGCAGAGAAAGAGGGGGAAGCAGGCTCCCTGCTGAGCAGAGAGCCCGATGTGGGCCTCGATCCCAGGACCCTGAGATCATGACCTGAGCTGAAGGCAGAGGCTTAACCCTCTGAGCCACCCAGGTGCCCAAGATACTTAATTTTGATTAAAAAATAAATTATATGTACATGATATAACTAGAGAATATAACCAAGTATAAGACACTAGAAAACATTATACACAAATATAATTCAAAACCAGAAAATAAAAACAAGAAAAGCAATTAGTGCATTAGTAAGAGAATAGGTCTTGAATTTAACAAACAGCATTCAATTTAATTAGCTTCTACGTAGTGGATTACCTAGGTCAAACAAAGCATCTTTCAATCCCAGTCATTCACAAACCAAGAACAGGTAATAAAATCTGCCTCATAGGTTTGTTGTAGGGATTTAATGAAGCAGTGAATATGAATGTGCTTTAGCAATTGTAAATTACCAATAAAAGAGAGAAGTTTTCTCAGTAAGAATGTTTTACTCAAGGGTGGATATTGCTGCTCTGCTCACATACAGAGTTTCAGAACATAACTAGGCAGTCTTTTTACATCATCTCTTTCTGAAGATTCATTGTACAGATAACTACAGTGTGACTTGCAAAAGTTGAAATAAGGTTTATGCTATATATATATATATATATATATATATATATATATATATATAGAGAGAGAGAGAGAGAGAGAGAGAGAGAGAGAGAGGAGAGACTGGTGTTTGTGATATAACTTTCCCTCTCCCAATACCTCATGTTCTTTCCTTTCCAAACAGCGCTGGCAGAATGTCCTTTGGGAAGAATGGTGGCAAGAAGAAGGGCCTTTCTATCATCAACAGATAGCGACCAGAGAATATATCAAAATTCATAAGCACATTCATGCAGTGGATTTCAAGAAGTGTGCCCCTGTGCACTCAAAGAAGGCTAAAAATTTGCCAAGAAGGAGATGGGAACTCCAAATTTGTACACTGAAATCAGAATCAACAAAGCTGCCTGGGATGTTCCATACTGTATCCTTTCACGGTTGTCCAGAAAACTTAAGGAGGGGAAGAGTCCCCAAACTCTACACATTTGTTACTGATGTATCTGTCACCACTTTCAAAAATCTGCAATTAATGTAGATGAGAACTACTTGTTGGTTATGAAATAAAAGTATAAAAATACACACAGAAAAGTCTCCTGGAACATAATAGAATATAAAAATATGGAGCTGCTATTTTTTTTCTCTAATTAGCTAGTTGTTTTTGTTGGTTTGTTTGTCTGTTTGTTGGTTATTAGAATCACCATTTCATTGTCTGTGACATTAAATATTTATGGTTCTACCCCTCAAGAAACTTACTTTCTAGAGGACAGGTAACTATTAATATACACTCCCCCAAATGTGTATAATAACAACTACTCTGTAATGTTTGTAGTGATAGAAATACGATATGAAAGGTCACCTGATCATTAAATATCTGCCACCATATTTTTAAATGTACATTAAGTTTAGATACAGATTCTAATTCTTTTCAGTTAAATAAAAACTTTTCTTTTACATGTAAGCTACAAATTTCTTTTGCCACTGAAATAATACAGCTTTCTATTTTGTTTTTAACTGCTTAGTGATGGGTGAAAATCACTTAAGGTAAATTACATTATGGAGATGATATTCATAATTTTATTCTAATTTGATGATATTTGTTTGAAAGATCACACTTGTCCATTATTATTAATAATAATCGGGCTCTTAGTTGTAGAGTGCTTATAATTACAGAATTTGGAAGTCTTGCAAAGTCTATTTGAAACGTTTTTCATACATAGTTGTTTAACTTTTGCCTTAGCTAAAGTTCATAAATCCCATCAATTCTACCCAAAAAGCCAGAGTTTTCTTAAGACCATGTGTGGATTGCTGGGTTTTTTTTATTACTATTATTAAACACAAAATATTTTGATATGTAAAGAAGTACTTACAGTCAGCTTTGGTAGACTAGACTTAAAATCCTTTGTATTTCTGCAGTATCAGTTCTAATATCACCTTTTTCACTTACAATTTTATTTGAGTCCTTTCACTTCTGGGTAAATCTAGTAGATTTATTTCTTATTTACAAAGAAACTTCAGTTCTTACTTTTATTGATCTCTTGCCTTTTTAGTCTTTAGTTCTCTGATATTTGTTATTTTCTTCCTTTTACTAATTCTGGGCTTCATTTATACCTTATTTTTCTAACTCTCTGATGTATAAACTTAGGTTATTTATATGAAAATTTTCTTTATTTACATAGGTATTTGTCACTAAATTGCTTTTGCTACATCTCATAAAATTCGGCAGACTGTACCTCCATTTTTATTTGTCTTAATGTATTCTTTTATTTCTCCTTTGACTTCTTTTGTGACTCCATAGATTTTCAGGAGCAAGTTGTTTAATCTCCATATATTTGTGATTTTTTTCTCTTTTCTTTATGAAATTAAATTCCAGTGTCATACCATTATGGTTGGAAAATATACTTGGTATGATTGCAATCTTTCTAGATGTATTAAGAATTGCTTTGTGGTTTAACATGATCTATCCTAGAGAATATTTTTGAGAAAAATGTATACTCTGCTGTTGTTAGATGGAATGTTCTGTCTAATTAGGTACATCTGGTCTAAAGTGTAGTGTAAATACAATGTTACATTATTGGTTTTCTGTCTGGATGATCTACTCATTAGTGAAATTGAAATACTGAGATCTGCTCCTATTATTCTATTGTTATTTCTCCTCTCAGATCTATTAATATTTGCATATGTCATACCCTCTTGATGAATTAATCTCTTTATCACTGATAATGGCAGTGCCTATTATTATATTGGCATAAAGCCTATTTTGTCTAATATAAGTGTTGGACCCTCTTCTTTCTTTGGTTTCCACATGCATGAATTGTCTTTTTTTTTTTTTTTTTTTTTTTTTTTTTTTTTTTTTTTTTTTTTTTTTTTTTTTTTTTTTTTTTTTTTTTTTAAATCTCTGAACTTTCAGTCATGTGTACTTAGATTTTAACTAAGTCTCTTTGGTCCATTTAGCCACTCTATTTTATGATTGGAGAAGTTAGTCTATTTGCATTTAAAGTAGTTAATGATGGATAGGTACTTACTATTCCCATTTTGCTCATTTTTTTCCTATTGTTTTTGTAGATATCTATCTATCATCTATCTATTTCATCATCTATCATCTGTCTACATACATATCTATATCTATCATTTATCTATATACATATATATATCTGTCACTTCTTCTTTATCCATTTATCTGAACTGACCAAAGTCAACACCCACAAAATAAATAATCTTGACAAGATATGGGCAGAAGACACAAACAGACATTTCCCCAAAGAGGATATACAAATGGCCAACAGACACATGAAAAATTGTTCCACATTACTTGGCATCAGGGAAATACAAATCAAAAAAACAATGAGATACTATGTCACGTAGTCAGAATGGCTAAACTAACAAGACAGGAAACAAATGCTGCCAAGGATGTGAAGAAAGGGGAACCCTCTTACAATGTGGGTGAGAATGCAAGCTGGTGTGGAGTTTTGTCAAGAAGTCTTGAAGTTTCTTAACTCTTCTTGTCAGATTGGTTTTACGGTGATAAATTCCTATAGCTTCTATTTGTCTGGGAAATTGTTCCTTTCTCAAATCCTGAAGGACAATATTGTTGGTTAGAGTTCCTGTTTGCAATTTCAGCATGCTGACTATCCCAATATCTTCTGGTCTGCAAGCTTTCTGCTGAGAAATCTGCTAATAGATTTATTAGGATTCACTTGAATATGATGATTTTTTTTTCTCTTGCTGCCTCAAGAGTCTCTAACTTTTAACAATTCAATTTACTATATCTTGTTTTGTGTCTCCTTAGATTCATCTTTTCTAGAAATCTTTTTTTTTTTAAGATTTTATCTATTTATTTGACAGAGAGAGAGATCACAAGTAGGCAGAGAGGCAGGCAGAGAGGTGAGGAAGCAGGCTCCCTGCCGAGCAGAGAGCCTGATGTGGGCCTTGATCCCAGGACCCTGAGATCATGACCTGAGTCGAAGGCAGAGGCTTAACCCACTGAGCCACTCAGGCACCCTAGAAATCTTTTTGTTTCCTGGGTCTAGATATCTGCCCCCTGCCCGAAGGTTAGGGAAGTTTTCAGCCATTATTTCATGGAATAAGTTTTCTGGCCCTTTCTCTCTTTTCTTTCTGGAACTCTTTTAATGAGTATATTGGATCAGTTGTCAGATCCCATAAGACCCATATTCTATCTTCACTCATTTTTCATTCGTTTTCTGTTTGCTTTCATGACTGAATGAATTATACTGCCTTGTCTTTAAGTTCATAGATACTTTCTTTCCTTTGATGTAGTCTGCTGTTAAATTCAACTATTATATTTTTTAGTCCAGTTGCTGTATTCTTCTGTTCTGTGTTTTCTGTTTGGTACTTTCAAATATTTTCTCTCTATTGATATTCTTTTTTTTTTTTTTTAAGATTTTATTTATTTGACAAAGAGAAACAGATCTAGAGAGGGAACACAAGCAAGGGGTGTGAAAAAGGGAGAAGCAGGCTTCCCAAAGAGCAGGAAGCCCGATGTGAGACTCGATCCAGGGACTCCAGGATCATGACCTGAGCTCGAAGGCAGATGCTTAATGACTGAGCCATCGAGATGTCCCTCTCTGCTGATGTTCTTAATTTGTTCATGCATGACTCTCCTGGCCTTTATTGATCATTAATCTGAAATCTCTCTCAAGTGACTCACTTATCTGTTCCATTAAAATCTGCTTTGGGAGTTTTCTCTTGTTCTTTGTTTAGAAATTATTCTTTTGTTTCTTCATTTTCCTTAAGTATCTGGTTTGGTTTCTGTGTACTAGATAAAACATCCATCTCTCCCAGTCTTGATAGAGCAGTCTTGTGTTAGAGATGAACCGTGTCAGTCGGTCTAGCTTGAGTTCCTACTGACCTCTCAAATTTTGTGATTAAGCTTCCTCTTTTGTTCCTGGAGGCTCTTAGTAAGTAAGGGAGTCTTAAGAGCCATCAATATCCATTAGGGAAGAATTAAAGTCATCCCCTTGATGTAAGTTGATTAGAGTCTGGACCCTCATATAACTGCTAGGAAGATATTTCACTAACACCCTTCTGTGAAGAAACTGGGAGGTGGAAAATTTTGCCTGCTCAGATATAAAGCCACAGAAGTGGTACTCCTGCACCTATTAGAACTGCTTCTTAGTTTTCTACAGTGCTGTGGGACTTGTTAATGTAGACCCTCTTGGCTACCAAGGCCAGTGATGAGAGGCCTGTCTTTCAGATGGCACTGACAAAAGTTTTGATGCTAGATGTATGTATCAGCTCCTTCCACACATGCTGGGTAGAGAGAAAAGGTGGGATATATGCCATCCAATCTTCAGGAAAGACTGCAGCCAGCTTCTCAGCAGCTTCTAAAATATGCAGATAAGATATTTTCAGGGAAATAGTGAGAGATGGATGCTTTTGTTTGCTCCTTCTGCACTGAACCCCGGGCTACAGAGGTGTTGTGTAATATTGATTTGCAGATATGCAAATTGCATATCTATTTATCTATCTAGCCCTAAAGATTAAAAACAAAACAACACAAAACAAAACAACTGTTAGAATTCATAAACTAGGGGCACCTGGGTGGCTCAGTCACTAAGTGTCTGCCTTTTTTTTTTTTTTTTAATTATTTTATTTTTTCAGTGTTCCAAGATTCATGGTTTATGTCCCACACCCAATGCTTTGCTCAGGTTATGAGCCTCAGGTCCTGGGATTGAGTCCCCCATAGAGCTCCCTGCTTGGCAGGAATCCCACTCCCTTTGCTTGTGTTCCCTCCCTTACTGTCTCTCTCTCTGTCAATCAAATAGATAAATAAATAAAATTAAAAACAAAATTTAAAATTTAAAAAATTTTTTAAAAAATTGTTTTTTTTCCAAAAAAGTGATACAGATGGCCTATAGGTACATGAAAAAATACTAAGCATCATTAATCATCAGGAATATGAAAATCAAAAATATAATGGAATATCACCTCAAAGCTATTAGATGGCTATTATCCAGAAGATAATAAACAAAAAAATTTATTAAGGATGTGGAGGAAAAGGAAAACTGGTGCACTGCTGGTAAGAATCTAAATTGGTTCAGTCACTGTAATAAAAAAGTATGGAGATTCTTCAAAAAATTAAAAATAAGAATACCATATTATCCAATAATTTCACTATTCAGTAGTTACCCAGGGAAAATAAAAAACACTAACTCCAAAAGATATAATGCACCCCTATGTTTACTGAAGCATTATTTATAATATCCAAAACATGGAAGCAACTTAATTGTTCATCAATAGTTGAATACACACACACATACACACAAACAGTACACATGTACACACACACATATACATGTAATAGAATATTACACAGCTATAAAAAAGGATAAGCTTGTGTCACTTGAAACAACATGGATGGACCTAGAGGTATTATGCTAAGTGAAATAAGTCAGACTAAAATAAATACCATATGATTCCACTTATAAATAGAATCTAAAAAATGAACAAGCACACAAAAAGGCATAATCAGAACTATAAATACAGAAAACACACTGATGGTTACCAGAAGGAAGGGGGTAAGGGGCTGGGAAAAATGAATGAAAGAAAAGAGATACAGACCTCCAGTTATGGAATGAGTAAATCATGAGAGTAAAAAGCAGAACATAAAGAATACAGTCAACAATTGACTTAGTTTTTGTATTATTGTATATTGAAATAGCAAAGTAATGGGACAGATGGTAGCTATACTTGTGAACATAGCATAATGTGTAAATTTGTCAAATCACTAAGTTGTGCACGTGAAACTAATGTAACATTGTGTGTCAACAATACTCAAATAAAAAATAAAAATAGGACACCTGGGTAGCTCAGAGGGTTAAGCCTCTGCCTTCGGCTCAGGTCATGATCTCAGGGTCCTGGGATCGAGTCCCACATTGGGCTCTCTGCTCGGTGGGGAGCCTGCTTCCCCCTCTTTCCCTGCCTGACTCTCTGCCTATTTGTGATTTCTCTCTCTGTCAAATAAATAAATAAATAAAAATCTTAAAAAAAATTAAAAATAAAAATAAATAAATATATAAATAAATAAAATACAATTTTAAAAAAGAGAAGGGATTGCAAGTGTTGAAAAGTGAACTCTTGTGCACTATTGGTGAGAAAGTGAAGTGGTTCAACTTCTGTGGAAATGGTATGAAAGTTCTGCAAAAATTTCAGAATATAACTACATGTGAACTAGCATTTACACCTCTGGCTATTGGCCAAAAGTGAACAAACTCAGTATCTCAAAAAAATATCTGAACTCCGATATTATTCCCAGTATAGTTTTCAATAGCCAAGATATAGAAACAGCATGGAAACAGCAGTAAGGGTCTATCAGTGGATAAATGGATAAATAAGATGTGGTATCTATATCTATATCATCTATATCTATATCTATATCTATATCTACATCTATATCGATATATATATATTTCATATATATATTTATATATCTATATATATTTATATCTATTTATATAATATCTATAGATTTATAGGTACCTATAAATATATAGATATATAGATATTATTTTGTTAGGAAAAAGTAAATGCTACCATTTGTAACATGATGGATAGAACTTGAGGTTATTATCCTAAATCAAAATGAATTATACTGTATGATCTCACTCTTATGTACAGTCTTAAAAAAAAACTCATAGATACAAAAAATATATTGGTGTTTGCCAGGGATGAGGATGGGGGGGATTCAAAAATGGGTGGAAGTAGTCAAAAACTACAAACTTTCAGCATAAAATAAGTAAGTTTTAGAGATCTAATGTACAGCATGATGAGTATAGTTAATATTGTGTTTCTGAAAATTGCTAAGAGTGTAGATCTTAAAAGTTCTCATCATGAGAAAAAATATGTGTGGTAATAAATATTAACTTACTGTATTAATCATTTTGCAATATTGACTCTTGTACAAAGTGAAAGGGATAGGGAGCTGACCCTGAGTACAGTCAAAATGCATGTATAACTTTTCACTCCCCAAAAATATAACTACTACTAGCCTACTATTAATCAGAAGTCTTTCCAGTAAGTCGATTAAGACATATTTTTTATGTCATATGTTGTATACTATATTACAATAAAGTTACTTAGGGGGAAATATTATGAAAATCATAAGCAAGTGAAAATCTACTTATAGTAGTACAGCACTGTATTTATCAGAAATATATGTATATAAGTGGACCCATGCATTTCAAATCCCTGTTGTTCAATGGTCAACTCTACATATATCAAATTGTGTTGTACACTTAAACCTAATACAGTGTTGAGCGCCTGGGTGGCTCAGTGGGTTAAAGCCTCTGCCTTTGGCTCAGGTCATGATCTCAGGGTCCTCGGATCAAGGCCCGCATAGGGCTCTCTGCTCAGCAGGGAGCCTGCTTCCTCTTCTCTCTCTGTCTGCCTCTCTGTCTACTTGTGATCTCTCTCTCTCTCTCTCTCTCTCTCTGTCAAATAAATAAATAAAAATCTTTGTAAAAAACTAATATACTGTTGTATGTTGATTAAAAAGAGAGTGAAAGACATTAAGATATATATCTATGCATGTATATACAGATGTGTATATTTGTATATATAAATATAACTATATAAATATAGCTACCAAATATAGCACCTTGGTGGCTCAGTCACTCAAGCATCTGCCTTCAGCTCAGGTCATGATCCTGGGGTCCTGAGATTGAATCCTGCCTCAGGCTCCATGAACAGTAGAGAGCCTGCTTCTCCCTCTCCCTCTGCCCCAGCCAGTCCCCACTAAAAGCTCTCTCTATCTTCTAAATAAAATATTTTAAAAATATTTACCACATATACACATATATATTAACATTTAAAGAAATTAGTTTGAAAATAAAAAAATAAAAATTCTTGAAAAAGTAATATTCTAATTTGATATTCAGAGCTGCATCTTGCTCAAAACCATAGAAGTAATATAACTGACAAGGTTGACTCAAACAAAGTTTTTGTATCACAGTTCTAGAGCCGCACTTACCAACCTGTGATCTAAGGAGCAGTGGATTCTGAAACTACTGAAAGGAATTCCATACATTTAAACAAAAGGAAAGGTATATACATAGACAGTGAATTTGAAGAATTGCGGATTAAATTTAACTGAGTTATATAAAGAGTGTCTTCCCAGAATTTTATGTTTAAGGATCCTACAAATATCAAAGAGCACAAACACAGTTGAATGTTA
The DNA here is from genome assembly GCA_004023965.1 of Spilogale gracilis. Lineage (NCBI taxonomy): Eukaryota > Metazoa > Chordata > Mammalia > Carnivora > Mephitidae > Spilogale > Spilogale gracilis. The sequence continues at coordinate 4,098 of PITA01001946.1, read as the reverse complement.
TCAATGTCAAAACACTGCTTCAAAAGAGGAATAATAGTTGTAGAGCAGGAAAACTGTCCACATTCTGTAGGCTGGTGATTAAAGAACATCCTGAGATCTATAGTAGTCATACTTGTCATACAGAGTAGGCGGGTCTATTTTCTATATACCATATACAACTTGAACCTGTGTCTGGGCTTTCAGTGTTTTGATCATGATATCTAGTTGAATGAACCAGAATACAGAAAAAAAAGTAATTTTGAGAATACCTGGTGGCTCAGTCAGTTAAGTTGACTTCGACTCATTTCATGATCGCAAAGTCCAGGGATCAAATCCCTCTTCAGGTTCTTGACTCAGCAGGGAGTCTGCTTCTCCCTCTGACCCTGCCCCCTCTCATGTTCTCTCTCTATCCCACAAATAAATAAATAGAAACTAAGGGGTGTCTGGGTTCTCAGTCATTAAGCATCTGCCTTTGACTCAGGTAATGATCCCAGAGTCCCAGGATCTGCCTCAGGTGATGATCCCAGAGTCCCGAGAATGAGCCCTGCATTAGGCTCCCTGCTTGGTGGGAAGCCTGCTTCTCCCTCTCTTATTCCCCCTGCTTGTGTTGCCTCTCTAGTTGTGTTTCTCTCTGTCAAATAAATAAGATCTTTAAAAAAAATTAAAAAATAAATAGAATCTTAAAAAAAGGAATTTTGATGAAAGGATTTCATTTTCTACTCTGAGTTAAGAGACAACACTTATTTAATTCATTCAACAAGCATTAAATCCATCATTTATTCTACTTATTCTACTAGGAATAGCTTAAGAATTATCATGTGTTGGTGTTGTCTTTCCCAATGGTAAGGAAATGAGTTGAACTAACTCTCACATTCATAAGCAACCATTGCATGCCATTTACACTACTTATTTATAAAAACAATAGTTACCTTCTGGACTTTTTTTTTTTAACTTTTTTTAAAGGTTTTATTTATTTGACAGAGAGAAACACAGCCAGAGAGGGAACACAAGCTGGGGGAGTGAGAGAGGGAGAAGCAGGCTTCCCGCTGAGCAGGGAGCCCGATGTGGGGCTCGATCCTGCATCTCCGGGATTATGACCTGAGCCGAAGGCAGTTGCTCAACCAACTGAGCCACCCAGGCGTCCCTGGACTTCTTACAATGATAGAATAGTCAAGAATGTTAGTGATAAATACTTGTAGAGTATAAGGAATAACATGGAGGACATTTAGTAGAAGGAGGGGAAATGTAACTGAGGCAAATCAGAGAGGGAGGTGAAATGAGGAACTTTGGACTCTGACAAAGAAACTGAAGGTTTGGGGAAGGGAGGGGTGGGGGATGGACGAATCTGGTGGTGGGTATTGAGGGCACATATTGCATGGAGCATTGGGTATGGGGCATAAACAATGAATCTTGGAACACTGAAAAAATAAAATAAATTATTATATAAAAAAGAATTTTAGTGATAGAGATATGAAAACATTCCTCATTTGAAGCCACAGGACTCAATTTCTCTATGCCTTATTTGTTTTCTCATTGGTGAAATGGTGATAATAACACCTGCTCTGAAGCACCAAGGAGATGTTTTGGAAATTAAATACAACATATTTCAGGCAAAGTTTAAAGTGTTAAAACATTTTCAATGCTATTCAATATGCTTTTTACTTAAAATTTCTTTCATGATGCTAAAATTGAGAAACTTTAACTTACCTCTAGTGAGCAAAATATACTTTATACATTTTGTATCTATTCCTATCCACTTAAGTGACATTAAAGTTCATAAAATGGAAAATGAATCTTGATTAATAAAGCCTTTAAACTAGCTGTAAAACATTTTTATAAATGTATTTTAGCATAAACGTTTTTGTTTTGTTCTGTTTTGTTTGCTTTACTGTTTCATTTTCTTTAATTCCAGTCCAATGGTATTTTTATCATTTGACAAATCTGATGGCAAAGTTTTGTTTTTCTTGCCTGAGCAGCTATCCATCCATCTGGAAAACAAACTAGCAAATAAATAAATAAATAAATAAGTCACTGTTTAATCCTGGATCACACAACAGCAGATTCCAAATTACAGACACCTTATATGGTGTAAGTTCCTTTCTGAAGGTATTGGAATTTCTTTTCAAAGTACTTTCATGACAGATACAAAATCTAATCTAGTGAAAAAAGAGCTATAGCCAACAAACAAAATAATATATTTTGGTAAAACCATGTGATATTTTTAAACTAAATTTGAAGTTAAATAACTTCTAGGCAACATTTCTTCAACACTATCTATGTGTAATATATATGTAAAGATGTATCAGATTTTCCCAGTAGGTAGCTGTGTATGTGTGTGTGTGTGTGTGTGTGTGTGTGTGTGTGCAGCCACAAAAATTGTACTATCAAATCATGACATGACTATATTAATTTTAATGCTTACTAGAAACAAATTTGCAACTAAATTTAATTAGTAATATTTGTGTAGAATTAATGAAACATGATGTAATGACAAAAAAGACAGTTTCAAATAAATGTATAGAGAGCAACACACATATCTTTAATTTCCTAATCCGATCATTTAGTTGGTGGGCATTCATACAGTTTCAATAGTTAAAAATAATATTACATTTACCACTATTAGTTGTTTCTGAATTTTCTTTCAATAAAATCATCTATTTAGACTTTTAAACATTTTAATGCATGATATTGTGAACTTATTAGAAATACAAGAAAACTGATTTTATAACTCCTACAACCAAAAGCAATCTCAATCTCATTTACATACCCTTAAACACATTTAAATAGATTTAATATATCAAAGAAACCACTTTATCTTACATTAAATTTTGTTTTCCTACAATTAAATTTTATAGAAAGTTTGCCATGAAGGTCTATAGTCATTTGAATATGTCAAGTTTTAATTATTAATTTATTATAAGATATTAAGTGTATTTTAAGTTTTTTCCTTTTCATAATTAGCACTGGTATGTGTACTCAAGGTGAAATATCTTATACTTTATGAAATGAATGTACATTTGCATATGGAGTTTATCTTTTCTGACTTTTTTTGGTAATGCATATGTATATAGAGACTATACTTGTATATATAAAATATATATACTATATAATATATATAATATACATATATATTATCTATATAAACAAAAGTTGAAAACAATCCTGAAATATGTGAACTGGAAATGCCTTCAAAGCTTTGAGCGATTAATAATTTTCCTCTACTGCCTCACCTCAAACTGAAAGTTTCCCAGTCTGGTGGAATGAAATAGTCATTCTGACTACCTGCAAAGCAAGGTTTGTAAAGGATTTAGGCAAAAATGTAGTTTTTACAATGTATTTTCCAAATAAATTACCTCTCTTAGAAGAGTAATACAGATTAGAATAAAACCTGAGGACGACTAGGTAGGAATCATGACATTTAAGGACTTAGGAAAGGGAGTGAACCTCTATTTAATCTCCTCTCTGGTTCTTCTTAAAAAAAAAAAAAATGCCAATATAATTTTATTTAACCAGCAGATTTTAAATTGTTCCTTGGGGCTGATTTTGTAAAATTTCTTTGATATTTTATGGTTGTACAGTTTATGAGCACCATAAATGCCACCGACTTCAGAAATGGCATATCATTTCAAGAGAACATCTTTTCTTACAATCAAGATGAAGCTAAGTTATTGACTCTTGTACTCCTTTAAGAGTCTCACTCTGGTTTAAATTTCACCAGGCTACCTAATGTCTACTAGTTCAGTGTAATATTATCCTGAGTACTTTTATTATAGATCTTCATTATTTAAGTTTACTTTTTTCTGAACAAATAATCTGTGACCTATATGTGGTACAGCACTTTCAGTATCTCTCTACTAAATTGAAAACTTGGCAATTAATCTCTAAGCACAGTGAAATTACCCATTAGAAAGCACTAATCAGGACCTGACTTCCTCAACTGCTGAAAAAAGACGCAAAAGAACAACGCTCCGCTACCAGAGAATTGTAACCTCATGAGTTGGTTACCATGGAGACCAGCCTCTAGCAAGGGGGCTGAGAGACGCAGCCCAGGTAGAAGAGACCGAAAACAGCCCCGCAGACTCCGCCCCCAGAGGGCAAGCCAGAAGCTCAGGAAGACAA